>JABEVN020004247.1:0-14825 GCA_013146195.2 Codonopsis lanceolata | reverse complement strand
GGAGGATGACTATAAGTAATTTTTAATAGCTAAGATATAAACACTCTTTTCAATTCTATTATGAATAGGTATTGCTAAAACAATAACAATTATTTTCTACAATTGGTTAGTAGAAGTCATATAGCTAAAGTTCTTGACTTCTTAAAGGTATTAGCTATAGGTCTTACAAATTGCTTACTAATTAGAAGTCTTTAGATAAAAACTTCTATTGTAAATATATATATATATATATATATATTGAGTATATATATTATATATATATATATATAGAACATAAATATTTTTAAACTATCCACATATAAGCTTCATATATAATATATATAAATATATATTGTTATATATATATATATATATATATATATATATATATATATATAAATTTCACAACAAAACTAACTTTAAAGAGAAGCAAAATAACATTTATTAATAACATTGAAGTTGGTCATAATTAAGACATATTCATGGACATGAGCTTATGCAATCATAATGAGAGCCTTTATAGTAATTAAAACATATTCATTGACATTGGTTTATCTGCGCATAAATGGCTGTCCTTATAGTAATTAAGACATATTCATTGACATAGGCTTATGTGGGCATAAATGGGTATCCATACAGTCATTTACAGTGATTGAGTGAGCATTGTTGAATTTTCACTACCAATGAACCATCATCGCAGTCCGCTGATGACGACGACCTCCGATGAAAACCGCTGCTGCCAGCGATAACCAATGCCGTCAACGACAACCGCCTCTAGTAGCCACTCCTCACTCATGTATGTTTGCATTATTTAACAACTAGGTTAGTACTCGTGAGATACATAATTTTAATAGAAAAACATTGCAAACGTTGTACATAATAATTAAGAGGATTTTCTTAAATCATTAAAAGTAATTGAAAATAATTTAATTGGAATAGTTTGAAAAATACTAAAATAGAATAAATATTGAAATTCACTTGAATACAAATCAAAATTACTCATTGAAAAAATTGCAGCTAGGTAAATTCTAAAAACAACCCAACAGTTTAAGATCTCATTATAAAAAATAAAAAATCAACACAAAGTTTAAACATTTTATCAAAAAGTAAAATACTTATTGATTTGCCGGTACGACAAAACTTTCACTAATAAACTGTTTAAGATCACATTATAAAACAACTAATGGAAATCAAATAAAAAACTGTGTATTAAGAAGAAAACGAATTCACAGCTAATCACCCAACAGTGTATGATTGGAGACTATAAGATCTAACAAAGGAAGGACATTCAGCAACACGAATGTACCTGCACTTTAGAATGCGTAACATTCCAGTTGGAATCCTTCCCTCTTTATATAGCCTTCAATTAAGTCTTACAAAACTTAAAAACAAAGATATAATCTTTCCAAAATAATATTTGATGTTAGCAAATCAATTATCAATTAATAAAGTTTTCCAAAACCACACCAATCCAATCCTACAAAGTAGGATACAACTTAATTGGTAATGTTTCCAACCTAAATAAAACCATTCCATATATTAATATAATTCTACACAATGAAATAATAGTCAATGAATATAAATAAGGTAAATACCAAGAAAAAAAAACCTAATTTAAATTAATTTACCTCATATAATAATTTAAAACTCATAATATTGAATAAATCAAATTTCAACACATATAATAGTTATTTTTTTCAATGAATAAATATAAAGCTGTTACGTACAGTGTTCTAAAACTAGGCGCTAGGCCCTTCTCTACCGCCGCGACTTTCTTAGTCGCCGCCTAATCGACCTAGTCGGCGTCTACGTCAAACCTCGTCGACCTGAATTTATTTTTGTAGTTTTGATTTTGTGGCATGCGGTAACCGGAGAAGGAAGGGAGAGTGGTAATGGTGAGGCAGAAAGGAAGGTAATGGGGGGGGCGAACTGGAATACTATTTTTTCTGTTTTTAGTTCTAAACTTAGTTGTTTTATTACTTTAGAGTTGTTAAGAATTGAAATTAATGTTAGTTTGTATATTTTTGTTCATTTTACAAATATAGACAAGTGTTTGATAAAATGAAAAACATAAAAAAAAAATTAAATTTTTATTCAATGTGTTTGATCTTTGATGTAAATTATCAAAAAAAATGGTAATTATGTCTTAATTCTAGACCCCGTCTAGGCTCCGATTATGTCCAGACTAGTCCCCTAGGCACTAGTATGTCGCCTAACGGCCGCCTAACGATTTTTAGAACCTTGGTTACGTAGTTAGCATGAGAAAAAAATGTGAGCAATAAATTTTATTTTAGTACTCCCTCCGTCCCTAAATTATCGTTCTCCTTTTCTTTTTCGTCCGTTCCAAAATAATTGTCCACTTTGAAACTTACCTTTTTAGAACATCATTTTTACTACTTTACCCTTACTTTTTCACTCTACTTTAATTATGGGTCACATACACATGGACATTAAAGGAAACTACACATTAAACCAATATAAATAATCAAGTCAATTTTTTTTTCTTAAACTGTGCGCCGGATCAAATAGGACAATTAATTAGGGACGGAGAGAGTAATAGTTAATTAATTTTTTTAAAGAGATGTAATTGAAAAAAGTTACTTGGAATTTAGTGGCTGCCACGTGGATAGCAGTTTATTTAATAATTTTATGTTGATGGTTATGTCAGCTCATTTATCATTTTGGCATTCACTTACCACTCATAATTGTGCCATGTCGAATCTGCCAAAGTTTTAAGATTTTTGGCATTTTGCACTAAATTCACCCATACTTTAAATTAGGTATATAAGCATTTTGTTTATAGAATAATCGCAATGTATTCTTCTTCGTTAGAAACCTTTTGTTCAACTATATTAATTAGCTGGAAAAGAATCTAGATAGCTACGGTGAATGTATACTCTAGTGAGTATCCTTCCTTTATTTACTGTTGAAATATCAGCTCTATTCAGAAACATAAATTGATTTGGTTTATGGGTAGGATTCCAATTGAGAAAATTCAATTCTTACCTTAATTATTAGGTACCTACAACCATTTTGTTCAACTTTCGAGGATCATATGGATTAAGAAATAAACACCTACATAAGGTTAAGGATTAAAATAGACAACACTGGTTGGAGAAAATGAAGCAACATGTGAAAGTTAATAATCTTAAGCCCTAGATCTTGAACTCAATGAAAATCACAATGACATACAAAAATACTTTTAATTAAAATATCTGATGAAGACATATTGCTTCTAGTAATTTGCCCTTGATCTGAAATCTGTTGTATGATAGAGAAGAAGATGCAGAATATGGTTTCTCCCTTTTGGCCTAAAACCCTAATGAGTTGATTTAACGTAATAGATTAATATGATGGGTATTGCACCTCTTTTATAGGCAAAGGGAGGATCAAATTCCTATTAGAGATTTAATCTCAACCGTCCATCGAGGTAGAGTTTATTTAGGAAACTTACCCTTTATACAAACCAAATTTATTATAATTTAGTAATTTCCAAATTAACCGTGATTCTCACATATTGACCATATATAGATTTTCTTGCACCTTAAGAAATATATCTTACAGTCTCCCACTTGGTCAAAGGTGATAATCTTTTAATGGTTAATCTTGAAAAACATAAGGCGCGCATAATTACTAAATTAATAACATGATGGTTAACATAATACTTTCGCAAAATAAGCTATCCATGAGAGTCATAGCGGTTCCACATTATCAGGTTTTCAACATGGTTCCTTCCATGTACTACAGCATAAATAACTTAGTTTACTAGGCCTTTTAAGCAAGGGTATAAGGGTCCAATAATGTTCTTTCTTCAAGAACTATTTCTGTTATCAATTATCCATTCACATAAAGTATACAAAATATGGAAACAGAAATAAAATTCAGAATGTCATAAATAAGAGCTCAATAGAAGTTCAATGTATAAGCATAATAAACGATAAATTAATAATCAGTCATTCTCTCTAGACCCAGTATGTTCATGAAAAGTCTTAGGAGGTAACCCCTTCGTAAGTGCATCTGCAACCATAAGTGTTGTGCTTATATGTTCAATGAACAACTGTTTCTTCTGAATTGCTTGCTTCACCGATAGATATTTAAGGTCCATGTGTTTTGTCCCTTTAGAGTATCTATCATGCTTAGAGAAAAATACTGCTGCAGCATTAGCACAATAAAGTTTCAATGGTCCAGAGACAAAATTCAAGTCTCTAAATCTTGAGATGAAATTTCACAGCCATAAGCAATGATTTTTAGCTTCAAAGCAAGCTACAAATTCAGCTTCCATCGTGGAATTAGCAATAATAGACTCTTTTGCACTTTTCCTTGAGATTGCTCCTCTAGCTAGTAGAAAAACATAACCAAAAGTGCTCTTTAAAGTGTCTTTGCATCCAAAGATAATCGAATCGAATAGCCAACCAACTCTAATTGATCGACTTCTTGAATGTAAGACAATAATCCTTCGTACCATGTAAGTATCTCAAAACTTTCTTTCCAGCTCTCCAATGATCCATTCCTGGATTTAATTGGTATCTTCCCAACATACCAACAGCAAAGCTGATGTCAGGCCTTGTGCAAACTTGTGCATACATCAAGCTTCCTACTAAAGAAGCATAGGGTATGTTTTCCATTTGCTTACGCTCCAATTCATTTTTAGGACATTGATAGAGACCAAATTTGTCTCCCTTCTGAATTGGAGCAATGCCTGCAGTACATGTTGCCATTCCAAATCTTTCTAAAACTCTTTCGATGTAGGTTTTCTGGGAGAGTTTAAGTAATCCACGTGATCTATCACGGAATATTTCTATCCCAATCACGTAGGAAGCTTCACCCATGTCCTTCATCTCAAAATTTTTAGAAATATAAGCTTTGGTTTCATGCATTAAGCCAAGATCACTACTTGCCAATAATATGTCATCAACATACAGAACCAAAAATATGAACTTACTCCCACTAATCTTGAGGTATATGCATGGATCTACTGTATTTTCTTCAAAACCAAAAGCATTAATGGTTTCGTTGAATTTTAAATACCATTGTCGGGAGGCTTGTTTAAGTCCATAAATTGATTTCTTAAGTTTGCAGACGATGTCTTCCTGTCCTTCCAAGGTAAAACCTTCAGGTTAACGCATGTAAACTTCTTCTTGTAGCTCACCATTAATTAAGAAATGTTGTTTTCACATCCATTTGATGTAACTCTAAGTCATAATGAGCTACTAAGGCCATAATAATTCTGAGAGAGTCTTTCTTTGACACAGGAGAAAAAGTCTCTTTGTAATCTATGTCATCTTTTTGAGTAAAACATTTGGCTACAAGTCTAGCTTTATATCGCTCAATATTGCCATGACAGTCGCGCTTGGTCTTGTAGACCCATTTACACCCAACTGTTTTGTGTCCTTCTGGCAAATGAGTTAGTTCCCAGACTTGATTATCTGCCATTGATTTCAACTCATCCTTCATGGCATCAATCAATTTATCAGAATTATTACTTGTAATGGCTTGTGAATAGGAAACTGGGTCTTTCATTATCCCTATGTCAGAATCAGATTCTTGTAGATAAACAACATAATCATCATGGATAGCACTTCGTTTTTCTCGTTGAGATCTTCTTAGTGCCGGTTCCTATGCTTGTACACATGATTAATTTAGAATTATGACTCATAATGAATTTGATGGAAGTTCTACTCACAGGAGAATCTTCTTTATATACATTTAGACAATTTCTAATTCGTGTATATCTCTATTATATTTCAGCTCTTGTTCCCGTTAATTTGCACTCGCATGCTTCATCTGTACCCTCTCTCAATGGTACCAACTTCTCAGAATGGCATGAGAACGTTGAATTCACTTTGGGTGTTCTTGATCTCGATCTAGCACTCCAAGCTGAAAAACCTTCTGCATTAACCGTAGAAAGTTCCAAAGAGGATAAGGATCTCCATAAACTGTGGGAGAAAAGTAACAGATTGAGTCTTTTGTTCATGCGAATGACAATTGTTGTATGATAGAGAAGAAGTGGCAGAATACGGTTTCTCCCTTTTGGCCTAAAACCCTAATGAGTTGATTTAACGTAATAGATTAATATGATGGGTATTACACCTCTTTTATAGGCAAAGGTAGGACCAAATTCCTATTAGGGATTTAATCTCAACCGTCCATCGAGGTAGAGTTTATTTAGGAAACTTACCCTTTTTACAAACCAAATTTATTATAATTTAGTAATTTCCAAATTAACTGTGATTCTCACATATTGACCATATATAGATTTTCTTGCACCGTAAGAAATATATCTTACAACATGATCCTACTCCTACATAGAATCTAGCTATGTTTCTATAAAGTAGTATGTCAAATTTTGATCATAACGATCCAAGCTTGATCACTCGAACAATTTCTTTGAGGCATAAGCTTTTTCAAACAAGTTAAAGATGGAAGGTTCACCTGCACAATATCACATGAGATCCATTAGCTTGCCTTTTAAGAGAAACCCCTATCCCTTCAAGATAAAAACATGGGAGACATCGTTGGTGTCAAGAACAGCTACTTGCTTAGAAATTATTCAAACAGGTCTTGTAGGGCTAGTGGAGTTGTACAATTCTCTTGACGAGATTTTTCAGTCTCCACTCACCCGAAAAGCTCTTCCCCAACATCGGCACAGAGCTCCGGTCGAAGAGGCACTTGAGGGTTCAGTCGGGTTGCTAGACTCGTGTGCCATTATAGGGGACCTGCTTCGCATGATGAAGGAGCGTGTTCAAGACATTCATTAGGGGCTGCGAAGGAATTAAGGAAATGTGGTGATTCGAGTATAGGGAGTGATATTAGTGCTTACTTTTGCTTTCGAAAGAAAGTGAAGAAAGATGTTGCCAAGAGCCTAGAAGCTCTAAAGCGTATGGAAGAAAAAATCAGAGCATTGCCTCTTTTTGACACCAACTGTCATCTGGCTATGCATGGTATGGTATTTAGAGTGCTACGAGAAGTGGCATGCGTAACCATCTTTGTTTTCCAATCTCTCTAATCACACACTTGTCCTCACTAGCATCGTTGACCAGGCCCAGTGGCTGGTCATGGTATGGTATTTTGAGAATGAATTCATGTCTAACGGAATTGACTATTTCCTAAAGAAAAATACATTTACGCAATCTAGGTATATTTCTTCCCCCGTTCTCATTTGTTTCTTTTTCTTCACAAATTTGTGTATTGGTCTATAGTAACATACGCACAAACATCAAAAAATACATAGCAGAAATCAGAAAATAAATCCAAATATTTTTTTATTTCATGCTGACAAACCTAACTGGTTGACATTTCCTCGATTATCAAGATCGAATCAAAATAATAAAGATAAATTAACTCACTTCTATAGCCTAACATTTATTCTACTTTCTAATTAAGCAATGCTACATCCAATATCCCAATCTAAGCATGATTTGATGAATAATATCATTAATGTTGAGCTTGCGGTGGCTTAAAGTGGTTCCACCATGATGGAAGCTTGCCAGCAGGAAGTGATGGGGGTACCCAAGGTCTGTGTGGGTGCATCCAAGGAGGCAAGTGAACGCCGGCTGGAAGAGGTGGTGGTGTAATAGGAAAGTGTGGGAATGGGAATGGGAATGGGAATGGTCGTGGGTGAATCCAAGGTCCCCATGGATGCGGAAAGTATGGAAAGAAAAATTCTGGATGTTCGCCATTACTAGCTAATGTGGCCGAGGAACCATCATTAGCACTAGCTTGATCATTATTAGCAAAAACCAAGCTCAAGCAAAGGAAAAGTGGGATGAGTATGAGAAAGATGTTCTTCATTATGATTATGAAGACTCAAAAACAGAGAATGGACGATGATAAAAATGTTAAGGGTTTGTCGGGTATTTATAGTGTTGGCCAACTGAAAATTTGATTTGAAATAGGATAATTATGTATCATTATCAGTTCATAACTACTTGTGTTTATCACTTCCTTCATCTATAAAGAATAAAAAAAAGATAAATACATACCTATATAATATATAGGCATGAAATGCTCCGTATATCAATGACCATTTCCAAAATTAAAAACGATATTTTTGTTGATGGATATAATTTGAAAACGTTACTTCAACACACGATGATAAAGAATATTCTAAAAAAAACACTAATTTTAGTTCTACAAAAATTGAAAGCTTAATAATTGAACGAACATACACTTTGCATATGATTACACTAGATCTTCGTGCCCATGTCTATGGCACGGTGCCAGTATATCTGATTTCGCCAATTGAAACGTCAACCTCTAAATAGAAGGTGCGATTTTAAAAAATGTTACAGTTGAGGGGTACATTACTTCAAGTGGTAAATGAGCTCTATTATGAGATGATATTAATGTAAGGTTTATGCTTTGTAAGGGGTAATGGTTTAGAAGATTAATCTCAGGATGTGATAATTAATAATATTAATTGTAGGGGGTAACTTTGTAACATGATAAAAGAAAATAGAGAATTAAAAGTGGATAATTACTCTCACACATGTGAATGTGAAAGTGAATCTCAACCATTAAATTTTTTAAGTTAATTTAATCTCAACCTTTAAATAGTTTTTTAAGATATAGGAGATCTGAACTCTATTTATAGGCCCATTGTGACGTAGAATCCTTGTGGGATTCGATCTCCATAGTTACCTAGCCAATTAAGGAGGAAATCCCTAAATTGTAGGTGTGATAAGCGGCTGGTCGCGTAAATGTAGGAGCAAATATGGTAAGTGTCCTGCTCAGATAAGGTAACCTTTGATTTATCTTGGAGAGCAAGTTTCCAAGGCTCCATGCTAGATACGTGCCCGAGCGAGCAAGGCTTTGCCCGGCTACATGATGTAGACTGATTAGAGATAGGTGTAAATCACGGGCGTGACCCCTGGTCGGACAGACAAGACCAATGCTCGACCAGGTTTGGACGGGATGAAATCTGATTCTTTGCCCGATGTGAGTGTGGTCCCCGGGCATGGCCCCTGGTTGGGCAGGCAAGGCCTGTGGCTGGCTAGATTTAGACGGGTGATATATTACTCATTGCTTGATATATCGCTATCTCTGCTCGCTAGGTTGATACTAGGTCCCTTGCTAATCAAGCTCGTGACTGGCACGTGGTTGTCACTCGTGCCTTGCTTGTGATCTATTTAAGGCCAGGCACATCAAAATGATATTTGGTCGTTGTACCTTCTCGTCCATTGCAATGAAGTCAAGACTCATGAGCTCGCCATTCTTCTTAGTATTGTACGTTTTTCACATGCATGTGACTCTTGATTTTCTTATCATTTCTTCCCTTCTTGAGTTGAGTTAGATATGTAAATTGACAACCGGCCATTAATGCAGGAATTTTGGGGATTTCGGTGATGGCTGCAATGCGAAAGGATGTTGATGGGATGGCCGAATTCTGTCGAATTCTTACCTTTTGGTGGCCGGACAGAAGCACATTTTTCTTCCAAAAAGAGGATGTTATGGTTGAGCAGTTTTTGTCTTTTATTTTTTGGTGGCTGGGGAGGAATTATTTATTTTTGGAGACATAACTAATGCAGTTTTTTTTTTTTTTTTAAGACGTGGATAGCTAATATCTTTATAGAGCTGCTATTTCTTGTAATTTAATGTACCTTGTTCAAATAGCTAATATTTTTCACGTTTTGTAACATGCATTTTAAATCCATCATTGTTTTTGATTTTTTGGTGGCTGAGCAGGAACAATTTATTTTTAGATGCATAACTAAGGCAGTTTTTTTTTTTTTTAAGAAATGGATAGCTAATATCGTAATAGGACTGCCCTTTGGTATTTTTGTAATTTAATGGACCTTGTTCTAATAGCTAATATCTTTCACGTTTAGTAACAGATATTTTAAATCCATCATTAATAGGTATCACACTCACAGATTGATGTGTATCTGTTTTTTTTTTTCCAATAAAGTTCATGCACAATTATTAGTACTAAATGCTAATAATAGTAGGGGAAGTCATATATGTATTTTGTAACAGGTTTTTCCAATCTAGTATTAATCGGTATTATCATAGGAGAATTGTTTATGTGCAATTATTAGTATTAATTACAGTAGGAGGATAACTGTAAGTAATTTTTAATAGCTAAGGTATAAACACTCTTTTCAATTCTATTATGAATAGGTATTGCTAAAACAATAACAATTCTATTTTATTCAATTGGTTATAGTAGAAGTCATATAGCTAAAGTTCTTAACAATTAGACTTCTTAAGGGTATTAGCTATAGGTCTTACAAATTGTTTACTAATTAGAAGTCTTTAGATAAAAACTTCTATTGTTATATATATTAATATTAATACTCCTTAGCATATTGATTATTAATATCTATATTATTAGTTAATGGATAGAACACAAAAAGTTTTTTAAACTATCCACATGGATGTTTCACAATCAAGATTTTTCAAAAGATATATATATATATATATATATATATATATATATATATATATATATATATATTTCACAACAAAACTAACTTTAAAGAGAAGCAAAATAACATTTATTAATAGCATTGAAGTTGGTCATAATTAAGACAACTGAAGAAGGTGATGAATATGAATCTGCTGAGGTACACTTTGCAATCCCTTCTTCTCATCCTCTATACATGTACCCGAATGACCATCCAGGAATGAGTTTAATTACTCATGTCCTTACAAATAATAATTACAATCAATGGAAGAGAGCTATGATAATTGCTCTTTCCTCCAAGCTGAAATTAGGAATTGTAACTGGTGCTCATAAGAAGCCAAATTCTAATTCCAAATATCTGATTCATTGGCAAAGATGCAATGACATGCTTATCTCATGGCTGCTAAATGATATTTCGTCTGAAATCAGTGCTAGTTTAGTATACTTCAAAACTGCCAAAGAAATCTGGGATGATTTAGAATGTAGGTTTACTCAAGGTAATGGCACACAAATTTTTCAGAATAAGAAAGAGCTGATGAATCTACAACAAGGAATTATGTCCATAACAACTTGTTTCACAAAATTTAGATCAATTTGGGATGGTTTTGAAGAAGCAAGCAATATGCCTAAATGTATGTGTTCATGCTCATGTGGTTTGATTAAAAGGATGGAGGAATACAATCAGGTTCAGAAAGTTACACAGTTTCTAATTGGTCTGAATGAAGCTTATTCTGGCATTAGGAGCTCTATTCTGGCCATGACACCCCTACCTAACATAAGCACCACCTTATCATTGTTGATGCAAGATGAAAGGGTTAAGGAGTGTTCAATTCTACAAACACCTAACCCTATCACTATTGACTCTAATGTTTCTACTGCATTATTTGCTAAGAATGCATCTGTTAATGGAAGAGGATATAACACTTCTGGAAATGGTAAAGGGAATACTGCTGGAAATGGTAAAGGGAATACTGCTGGAAATGGTAAGAAAGGAAACACCAAAGGCAACTTGTCATGTGATCACTGTGGAGGTACAAGTCACACAAAGGCAACCTGTTTCTTCCTGTTGGGCTTTCCAGAATGGCATAAACTACATGGCATAAAACCAGATCCAGCAAGAATGCCTAAGAATCTGAAGAATAAGTCAACTGTGACTTCTTCCTTGAATGCCACTCACTACTAGAAAAATGACCTTTAGTGACGGAATTTTCCGTCGCTAAAGGTGAAATTCCGTCGCTAAAGGCCCCCAGGGACGGAATTTTTCCGTCGCCATTCCGTCGCTAATCCTTCGTCGCTGATGCCGACGGAAAATTCCGTCGCTAAAGGCGTTTAAAAATTAATTAAAATTGAATTTCAGCGACGGAAAATTCCGTCGCTAAAGGCATTTAAAATTAATTAAAATTGAATTTCAGCGACGGAAAATTCCGTCGCTAAAGGCGTTTAAAAATTAATTAAAATTGAATTTCGCCGACGAAAATTCGCCGCTAAAGGCATTTAAAAATTAATTAAAATTGAATTTCAAGAAGAAAATTCGTCGCTAATAATGCAAAAAAAATAAAAACCATAAAAAATACTATTATTATAAATTTTTGTACCTGATAAATATAACAATTAATACAAAACTAAACATACAAACTAAACAATAATATAAAACCAATTTAAATACATCAAACTCTAAATGTTATTAACATCAAAGTACCAAATATATACATACAAAATCAAACAATATCAATGTTTCAATTAACTTCAAACACTACCAATAATCAAAATGGGGGAGGGGGCGATCTTGGAAGGTATTTCGGGAAATGGGGACCCTGGATTGGAAGGCGTGTTGGAATACCCATGCGGTATGTGTTGTGCCATGTTTTGCACTGTCGCCATAAGATCTCGCATATTGTCGCTCGTTGTTCTCGATATTACATCAAACTCTAAATGTTATTAACATCAAAATACCAAATATATACATAAATTTTGATATGAATTTTTTTGTTTTATAATTTTGAAAAAAAATTAATTTGAAAAAAGTCAGCTTGACTCAAAAAAATTGAGCATAACAATAATTTATGAACAAATGGAGTATAAAATAATATCAAAATAAAAATAAAAAATCCTAAAAATAGTTGATTTTATTTTTTGAATTGTATATATCTTTATGATTCTTTTTATTTTTGATAGGTAAAAACAAAATAAAACGAAAAGAAGTGGAATGAGTTTTAAACAACTTATAGATGGATCATAAAAATTATAAATAATATAATGTTGCATTAGATTTCTTATTCTTAACCTAATAATTTCAATCCCAACTCTTTAAATTAGTTTGTACAAATTAATCCAATAATATACCATCCAACCTCTCTCGCTCTCTAGTTTTCATTTTTCACTCTCAAGTCTCAAGTGATGTATAAGGCGGTTGCCGGATTGAGTGGGTTTGTCAACTTTTTGTTTGAACGAAGTGCGTTTCGTTTTAGGAATCTCATGTCCGAGTTTTAAAATTGAAATTAGAAAATTAAACAATAAATCTTAACGGATCAATTTAATTCGGCTTAATGTGGGTAATATTGTAATATTCAAAGCAATAAAGAAGTGTTTTACCTAAATTTCTTTTTTTCCATTAATGATTAAAAAAAACATGTGCTGAAAATGGAAAGTTACCAACGATCAATTAATAAATACAAACAATTTGAGCCAAAGTATGCAAATGATAAATATGTCGTTTAAATTGGTTTAAGGAGTACTTCCTCGGGACCTATATATAAGCAAAAAAATATCAAATTTTAGTGGACTTAAATAGATGAATTTTAATGCACTCACCAATTTTAGCAACTTATAGATGGATCCAATAATATATATGATTATCACATTAAATAATGAGCGAGTTTAAACAAATTAACAAAAAAATAACCCCAAGTAAAACTCATTCAAGTATAATCAAAGTAGGTTTTAAAAGTCAACACTATGAATTAACAGGCTAGCATGTTAAGAAAATCTAATCTAAACATGGATTTAAAACATACAACAAAAGCAACTAATAGCGTGTCAACAAAGATATGAATTTTTTTTTTCAATATAAGACATGCTAAACAAAAACTAATATCGCAACATGACAAATTTAGGAGTAAAGATCAAAAAATTCCAAAAGAGTTCTTGAAATTTAAACAAATATTATCTAAATACACTCTTATATATATCATAAAAATTATAAATAATACAAAAAAAATTACCATGAATAGAAGTGAGAGACCGATAGCGGTGAGGTGGCAAATAAGTAGCGATGGGTTGGAACTCTAGCATCAATAAAATACATAATACATAAATTATAAAAAATCACAAAAAAATATATAAAAACTAGTGAAACTATATATAAATCAACAGTTAAATCTAAAGAAGAGATGTATGATGCATGTGTTTTCAAGAGAAGAAAAATTATTACAAGCACCGAAAATAAACATAAGGAATACGAAGACATGATGATAAATCATCAGGTTGTACCCAGCCAAATGTGAGGAAACGCATGTTATCTCAAGAGAACAAAATTCTTAAGAGCACTGAAAATGTACTCTGCCTCAACTCAGTAAATGTCTCAATCATATGGGTTTGATAAATGAATTGTTTTTCATTACTATATATGACAATACTAATGAAATTAAGAACAAAGACAAATTAATCAACTCGTGCAATGCACACGTGCACAAATTATGTGAGATACAATACTAAGGCTATGGCGGTTCACTAGAACGCAAGCCGCACAAATGCCCAAGAACCGAATCGATCTCCTTTTTGCGAATTTTCCCCTATGGTTTCACCTTTTTGGCGATGTCCTCCCTATCATATTTTGCTTGTGGAATGGCCTCCCTCTGGCACCAATTATTTGTCTCAAGTAACAGCGAGAATGAAATGACAAAAAAAAACATGATTTCGCACCTAATTTTCATTTTTAGCCAGTACTCTTCAATTTTGCAAAAGTATCCATGCCAACACAACATGCACAAGTACGGGTGAAGAAGCAATCGGACACCTACACATAGCATAAAATCCTACAATTTTGGAGAACCCTGCACCCATATTGAAACTCACCAACTAGCCCGATTAACATAGCTAGTAGAGCAAAACCAAACATGTTAAGAGCACCAAGTCAACCCAATTTAACCCGATCTAATTAATATTTTTTGGGTTGAAACAAAGTTACCAAAAATTTAACTGCAGTGTATTGATCAACTAATTTTAAGATCGAGCGGGTGAGTTAATCGATTATCCCAGTAAATCCTAACCTTTCGAGGGACAAATGTCTCATTAACTAGCGTAAAATCTCATACCACGCACATTCAAAAGCAAAGCTCATCGACAATAGCGTAAGTAAAAGGAAAGGCATCCGCTAAAGTTATCTCTAGCTTAACTAGCAAAATTCTCATATGGTTTTGGTAATGTCTCTTTAAATTAACAC
>JABEVN020004246.1:0-14825 GCA_013146195.2 Codonopsis lanceolata | reverse complement strand
GCACAAGAATAATCATGATTATGGATGTATATATCTATTAAATAGGACATCCCCGAAGCCTCTCAATAGAATTATTAAATAAGTATGCACATTTATAAATATACATGTACCAAGTCCCTCGTAGGATTATCAAGTGTGGTATATAAATTCATTTATGTACCAAGCAATTCATTAAATGGAAGTTTTCATGTAAGGATATGCATATCTACAATTATATACATACGAAGACAATCGAGGGGTAAAATCAAGTAGAGTATGTATATCTACATATATATATCATATGCAGTGTCGGGGAAAATCAAGTAGGGTATGCATATCTACGTATACGCATCATACAATTCCACGAGAAGCCTATCACGAAAGTCAAGCGATCAAGAGCAAGTATATATATAAGCATTTAGTTTACATATTCGGGATAGCGCTTTGTTTTCACAAATGCTAGAAAAATCCATATATATAAGGGGATATGATATAATCATTACCGCCATGTAGCTCTGCAAGATAAGCGTGTTAAGGGACATCTTTGTTGCATAATGCGAGATGGTCTGTCGACCAGGATAGTATTATTCCAAGCGCCCGTAATGGTTACACAAGGTACTCTTCTCCAAAGTGATCAAGAATGGAGGGGTTTGTTTACAGCTTTCGGTTCGGCAACTCATCACTATCACGAATCTCATGATTAAGTATGCAGTGCAAGAATCTTATCAACCAGGGGGAAGACAAGGCAGGACAAGACAAGGCAGGTATGCCGAGGCGAGACAAGCGGAGACATAAGACAATGCGGCAGGACAAGTCGGGACAAGAGCAGGACAAGGCAGAGGCAAGGCAAGGCAAGACAATGCGGGACACGTATGCCGAAATTTGGACTTATCGGGGAAAAACAAGTAATATTTACTTATTTAAGAAATCAAGCAGGGCAGCTTGATAATAGCGGTCTCATTCAAGTCGGTGGGCATGTTATTCTTTTACTGCTAGTAATTAGGCGTGAGCATGAATTCAATTAAGAATCTCGAAACTAGTATTCTAGTTAAGCAGTTTCAAGCGTTGTAGGGGTTTATCGTGGAGTCGGTATTGTTAAGCGACCACTAGCATCGACTTCCGAGTCGAGTCATTTCTATAATTCCAATCAAATAGAGTTTGAACACTATATGTGTCCAAGACTCCTTTCTAGGTTCTTGTTCACGGCGGGGTTAAGTTCTCGTTCCATTTAGGAACCTTAGTTCAAATTTACTAAGTCAAGTATAAAGGCGAGAAACCTAAGTTGATTATTGTCCAACCAAGCTTAGTTCAATTTCAAAATTGTAATTCCATTTGCTAATAGGATTATGAATCAAATCACATTGATACTCAAGTAAACATAGAGGTTCATGCATTAATCACAAACAAGCCTTATCAAGCTTCGAGTTCAGGTAGAATCATAAGTTATATATATATAACATTATAAAATCCTCTCGAGGTTCCCTTTAAGAATTAAAGATCAAGCATGCACTTCTTGAAGAACAGAGGACTGAAGACTACTCAAGATTCATCAATTAACCATGTTGTGGTATTTCATAAGTCCATCCACACACATGACTTGGATGACTATTCAGTCATCTTTACGACAACTCAAGATTCCCATCAAAGAGGGTACTAGGGTATACACGATCCAAATATCCTTCTAAGGGAGAATTTTCACGAAGAAATTCGGATTTCAAGGATGTTAACAAGGTTTCTAAGTAGAGTCACATAGTACATTCCTCGCCTCTTGGGACTTCATTAAAAGTCCACTAGTATTATTGGTTCTAGTTCATAATTGAACCTATTCAAAAGCTCTTTCCATCGAGTTACGCTTTCTCGACTCACATAAACCACCCAATTAGCAATAATCTCGCACTTAACATCATTCAAGAGACTCAATTAGAGTCCTAGGCCAGAATCAATCTTATTAACAATTTGGTCTCACCCGAGAAATTCTCAAAATTTCGCAATTGAGATTCAATGAACACAAGAAGATATAGGATTTTATCCTAAGGTTCGAATAACAATTTTATAAATAAATTGACTTCATTTGGGTCAATCTACCAAGTTCCAAATTTCTATTCCAAGGTATAATTTCGGTATTCACAATGTATCCGGGTTTCTAACCCAACAACAACCAATCTTAATTCATAAGAATTCCAATATACACAATAACCCCATTTGGTTTCAACCCTAACCAAAATCTATCGATATTCATGGAAACATATCATTTTGACATGTATAACAACAATAAATCACAAGGAACAAGATTCTATTAATATATCATCAAGATACTTGTAGAGAGAGAAACTAGGGCTTAAGCAACGTACCTCAATCGGGCCACAAACTTCTAGGATGTGGAAAACAAACCGAGGGGAAAGACTCTACTCGGCGAGGCTTGGCGATGGCGGTCACGGCTCGACAATCAGATGGCGGGAACTCAGGAATCGGCAATTCTCCAGGAGCTCCTCCTCCCTCTCTCTCTAAAATTCACGGTTGATGGAAGAAATGAGGAGGAAGAGGGAGAGATTGGTTTATAAAGGGTTAGGAAAGACCATCACGCCCTTCTAGGCGTGGTCGAAGGCAAAGGGGAGGGTTTAAAATGGGGGTAGAATAGGCTTTTCACGCCAAAATCAAAAGCAGGGGAAAGAAATCCCGTAGGCTGTTACTGCGGTGAGGCGGGCGCCTCACCATGCTCCATGCGGCCGCCTGCCCCCTTGCACGAGGTTGCTCTCGGTGGTGAGGCGGCGCCTCACTCCATCCCATGCGGCCGCCTCGGCTCCTGAACCTCCAAAACTTGGTCTAAACTTGATCTAAATGATCCCAAACTTATGGGCAACCATCCTAAGGTATAACCCAACTCAAAGCAAGTCTAAAACACACCCGAACAACTCCCGAAACAACTCGGGCGAAGCAGGAAGGGGTGCAACAACGTGGCACCGGGACGACGAACGAACTTCGAAATCAAGCGAGCAATGAAAGGAGACTTTTAAGGCAAGTCTAAGGGCTAATGAAGAAGCTTAAATACTTCTAGGAAGTTGAATAACAACTTAGGGAAATAAGAATCCCAAAGGAGGCGATTACGCGACTCGATTCGAATTGCGATAGAGACGAACGCTATCTCCAAAACTTCCAAATCTTCGATAGACTTAAGGAACACCTCCAACTTGAAGTCTAACACATCTAAACATGTTAACAAACCATCTTAAAGAGGTCTAGGACCCAAACCGAGTCACGAAACACAAAACGGAAGTAAACCCTCAATCGCGTCGCACTCCGACTATCGTCGAGTCACGACTTGTGACTTTAACTAGTTAAGGTCTATGGAACATATGGAACTAATATATTGGCTCCTATACAGCCTCCCTGTATTAATCAAGGTTCTTACCTCAAGTCGAGTAAGCGAGGTTACGGTTGAACGACACGCAAAGCAATAAGGTCAATCACACGAAGGTTCGGGGTCTTACATGGCGACGATTAGATCTCTCGCAAATGCCTTTGTATATCTATCTTTTACATCGAATTCTTTATGAAATATGAAATTTATCATCTTAGTGCGCTATTCCAGATTATGAACCATATGAATATTAATCCCTTTTTGAATGCTTTATTGTTAATAAACCCTTCCCTAGATTTCGGAGGGGCTGTATATGATCTTAGTGGGCATTGTCCGCTCATTCCTTCCAAATCTTTTTCCTTCCAGGTTTTAAGTAAGTTGGATACCATCAAGGGACGACCTGGAGATTCTCTTTTTATTTCAAATTAGTTCGTTTTCTATTTTTGGACAAGAATTTGGTTTAGACGTTTTGAGACTACAGAACTGTTTAATTATACTTTCGAACTGTAATAACTGTTTATAATCTCAAAATCTTGGACGCGTCACTATTACAAATATTAAATCACAATAATTCTGAAATCATCTCTTAAGGACTAATAATGAAAGAAAGCTATAGAGTACTTATTACATTTCGAAAGTATAATTAAACAATTCTATAGTCTCAAAACGGCTAAACCAAATTCTTGTCCAAAAATACAAAACAAACTAATTTAAAATAAAAAGAGAATCTCCAAGTCGTCCCTTGATGGTATCCAACTTACTTAAAACCTGGAAGGAATGAGCGGACAATGTCCAGTAAGATCATATACAACCCCTCCGAAATCTAGGGAAGGGTTTATTAACAATAAAGCATTCAAAAAGAGATTAATATTCAAATGGTTCATAATCGAGAATAGCGCAATGAGATGATAAATTTCATATTTCATAAAGAATTCGATGTAAAAGATAGAGATACAAAGGCATTTGCGAGAGATATAATCGTCGCCAACTGTCCCATGCCAGTTGGAGACAACGGCCAACCCACGGATACCATGATCACATAAGCGGTCACAAGACATCTTTTAAACAAGGATTCACAATGTACAAATAATAACAGTTCATAATGGTATATCCGGATAACCAAGCCACGGGCCAGGTAGCATAATTCATAATCAAATATCAAATTCAAAATGCTACTTTACCCCAGTAGCCGGTTGTTCAACTTAGTGATCATAGTAAGATTTCAAAAAAAAAAATATTCAAACGATAATTTGGTTTAACAAAATTTTCTCACTAAAAGTTTAATTATTAGTGAGATATATGTAATGAGATTCACAATTTAGAATAACAATAGAACGGATACAACGGAATTCAAATTCCAACTCAAAGTTGGTACACATTTCAAAGAACGGTAAATGTCAAAAATTTATCGGAAGCCTATCAATTTGAAATAAAGAATTCAAATATCTAAAAGATGTATAATCCCTTACTTGATTAGCGGGTGTACAACGAAATGGATATCACCAATTCCGGAAGAAAGCTAACCACTCTCGTCCAAATCTAAAATTTACAAATGTGATATAATTATTAGCTAAAAATATTCTAATAATTAATCCATAATATCCATATGCCCAACTGTTAACCCAAAACTCAATTAAAAGAAAAGCTTTATCATTGTTTATGTAATTATTTATTGATTATATATATAATAATAATTATTATTATTATTATTATTATTATTATTAGTGGCAGCCCCGTCACCATCCATCCATCATTCTTTCCCTTTTTCTTGTTTGAGTAATGAGTAATCTACTGCACACACACTCAAAGCACCGTAAATACACACACACTCAAAAGTCCCTATATTAAACTTGAAAGACTACTCCTTCTCTCTTTTATTTTGTTTTTCCTTTCTTCCCTTCTGACATTTCTTCTTCTCTGTTTTCTTCTTCCTTCTTCTTCTTTTTTTTTTGTTCTTCCATTAGTCCTCCTCCGCCACCAAAATACACACAAATGTATAAGGACAAGTTATTACTTCCTTCCATCATTTCTCTCTTGCCTCTCTTAGCCGACCCAAACACGATAAAAATCAATTTTGGAGAAAAATCCACTTCCGACATTTTGGTTTCAAAATTTACAGAATATAACAACATTCACCAACCTCAATTATGTGACCTTAAAATAGTGAAATTTCATGATGATAGCCATTTGAAAATCAATTTCATCAATCGTTCAAAAAAAAATTCTTACACCCACAGATAACTTACTTAGAACTCATATACAAAGACTCTCCCTCATCGTCGACCACCGCCTGAACACACCTACTAATTGAACAGGAGAACTACTAGAATATGAAACTAAAGAAGCAATATCATACCTCAAATCGAGACCCGCGATCTCGCCTATTGTGGTTTAGTGCATCACCGAGACTTCAGTAATATTTGCCTTTCGTGCTCTGTTTTTTTTTTCTTTTGTTTGTGCCAAAACCCAACTAGATATACCTACCTTTATATACCCAGTGCCATGCCTCTTCTTCTTCTTGATCGAACATGTACGTTCATGCACTTATCTCATAGATTTTCCCCATTTCAGATCGTCTATCTCTCTTCCCGATTTCGGCTGGAAGCTTTCGATTAAATGAACTCTTTCCCCCATTCCATTTAGAAACAGTGAATTCTCTATATTTCTTTTCTTTATTTTGTTATTAATTTTTTACTATTATTATAATTATTAATATTAAGGAATTCAAATGGGTTGGGCCAACATTCTAAATAAATTAATAGGGTATATTAAGCCCACTAATAATGTACACCAAGCCCACACAATTTCAACTGTACTAAGCCCTAATAATAATTTTTTTTAAGCAAGCACAAATGTTTAGTAAATAAAATCTAACTAAATAATTATTTTAGAAGTTTTGGGTATATTACACTCTAACCTCCTTAAAAGAAGTTTAGTCCTCTAAACTTGACATACCTGATCAAAAAAGTTCGGGATGCTTTTCCCTCATTTCCTCTTCGAGCTCCTAAGTGGCTTCTCGCTCAGTATGGTTGCTCCACTGAATTTTGACATACGGGATGGTTCGTTTTTGTAATACTTGATTCTTTCGGTCCATGATCCGCACAGGTTGTTCGTCATAACTCAAGTCCTCTCGAAGTCGTAATGGCGCACCTTCGATCACATGGCTTGGGTCCGATATGTACTTCCTTAGCATAGATATATGGAATACATTATGAACTCCGAAAGTGTAGCGGTAAAGCAGCAAGCCAGGTATGCAACCTCTCTGCCAGCGCAAAGTATCTCAAGCGGTCAGAGCGAACCTTGGACTAAGTTTACCACGAATCCCAAATCTCATAACTCCCTTTGTAGGTGATATCTTGAGAAACACATGATCCCCTACTCCAAATTCGAGTTCACGACGTCGACGATCAGCGTATGACTTTTGTCTACTTTGTGCCGTCAGAAGTCTTTGCTTGATAAGTTGTAACTTCTCTGAGGTCACCTGCACCAGTTCTGGTCCTAAGAGTTGTCTCTCACCTACTTCATTCCAACACGTAGGCGATCTGCATTTCAAGGCGTCTGATGCCTCGTAGGGTGCCATCCCGATGCTTGCATGGCCTGTTGTTGTATGTAAGCTTCTACCGGAGGCATGTGATCATCCATCGATTGCCTTTGTGACGACCAGGACCCCAATGCGAGATCCCGAATCGCGCCGTCAAATAAACAAGATACACACAAGCATGCGCAAGTAGATTTCTGAAATTCATGTGGCGCAACATTGCATACTGAATAACAACTCGGCTACACTTGGGGAAAAACAACTTAAATTAAACAAGTCATCGGCGACGTTGTAGGAACCCAACAACTACTCCCTACAATTAACACATGCTTATAAAAACTCAACGGCCACAACATGCAGGAGACAACAACAACAATAATACTTTAGACAAGCTTTAGCGGAAGAAACTGTGATGAACCAACAACATATAAACAGGCTCGACATATAGTCGGCACCAAAAGATTACAAGTGTCAAATATTTAAGTTACTACAACATCAAAAACCCCAAGTCAAGTCTAAGTGACTTGCTTCCCAACGTCCTTGCCAAAATAAAAGATTAACTACTACACCCAAAAGAACAACCTCTAGCTCGCAAGCAACCAAGCGTGAGAAGCGAGTCTAGCGCGGGACGTCTCATCGGCTTTGATCTAAGGAAAACAAAGCAAACAAATAGGGTAAGTCGAAAGACTTAGTAAGTTACTAAAATATGCATGTTCATGTTATAGCATGACACTTATCACAATTATGGCATATTATCATCATTTAACACTTAGCACCTTATTCACATAAGTGCGTAAAATAAATCATACAAGTAGGATATGATAGTCACGGCAGCCGTAGCTCTGCAAAACATTACATTCGGTTCGTGCCATCGATGTTATGTGAATTCATCGACTTTCATCGAGTTCCTACTCGATCTCATTAGCAAGTCAATGCGGCACGTATTGATACGGCAAAGGGGCTACTTCCCCACTGCGGCCCACAGTGAAGGTGTGTGTGGAGTCCCGGGTGCGGCGATCCATAGCGAGCACGAATCCCATAATTCGTGAAGGCGATGCATCGTCCCACCCTGACTTTGATAAACAAACCAATTAATGCCAGTTGGACTCAATGCAATGCACAAGTAGATATTTACTTGACTTAAACCAATTAAGGACCGAATTCGACAAGAGCGAACTCGACCAACCAAGTAGGGTGTTAATCTCTACCATAATCATGTGAAGGCAATTAACTTGCTCAAAACCAATGCTTCATAACAACTTTGCAAATAATTATATCAAGCTCATATTTGAGTAAACTTAATCAAACGGTATCCAAACTTCGTAGGGATTGAAATTAGAGTTTAACATGTTCAATTCTTCCCTAAAGTCGACTCCGTTGAGTCTTTCCTCTAAATTCCCAATTTTGGGGAAATTGAAGCTATATGCTTCATTGACCTAGGTCACTTCTAAGTTCAACAAGGATATAAATTCACCCAAAACATTTCAATGTAATTCATGTTCCTTATATAGTCCAATATGAAGGATACAACACATAACAACTTTCACACATATCTCATAGGCATAATTTAGGGCATTCCCAAATAATAACAATACTTCCATCAACAAACATAACACATATTTCTAACATGTTCAAGACCTCAATTAACATGATGAAAGAGTAATTTAAACTCCCAAAGGCAAGAAATCCACCTAGACATGCTCCTAGCAAAATCATACATTTAAAATTCAAATGGAAAGCATAGGAAGCAATTATGTGTCCTCATTGACCTCATACATCATAAACTTTGTTTCCTTAGGGTCAATGAGAACTAAAAGAAGAAGAGTAACTTACTTAGCTTGAGTGAAAACTCAAGAGAATCAAAATCTAAACGGTGAAGTCGTTCCTCTCGTCGCACCCGTCAAGAATCCGAAGTTTGGCGGCAATCGAACGGTGGAATCCTTGTAGATCGGAGGAAGAAGATGAACTAGGGCTCAAAACTCAAGCCCCCAACTCACTCTCTCTCTAAAGTGTAAGAAGAGGATGAACAAATGAGAGATTTACTGAAAATTTGGCCAAGGCTTGGGTATTTATACCTCCCAATTGAGAAGGGTACAAGAGGAATTTCTCAAGTGCAATTAGTGGAGATTAGGGAGTGATCAAACACTAAACCAACCTAAATTAACTTCTAATTAGTGTTAGGACATGATTAGGACTAAGTATGGGTGGTTAGGAAGGGTTTAGAGGGGGTTTAATGAGGGTAGGATAGGCATTTCACGTCAAAACTCAAAACAGGGGAAAATCCCGTAATTGCATATCCAGAGGTTGAGGCGGGCGCCTCATGCATGCCCAGGCGGGCGCCTCACTTGCTGAGGCTGATTCCAAGTTCAGTTCATTTTGTAATTGCTCCCTGCATTTGAGGCGGGCGCCTCACAAGGTGCCAGGCGGGCGCCTCGGCTCCTGAACCTCCAAAACTTGGTCTAAACTTGTCCTAAATGATCCCAAACTTATGGGCAATCATTCTAAGGTCTAACCCTACTCAAAACGAGTCGGAAACACACCCGAACAACACCCGGAACAAGATAGAACAAGGCGCGAACCACGCGACGAATGGTTAACGAATCAAACTCCAATCAAACACCAATCGAACTAGGCTAACTTGGACATGAAAAAGTCTTGTTTAAACATGGTTAAGACCTGAATATAAAGCCAAGAACTCAACGAACACTTCCTACGACGAAATAGAAGCAAATACGAGCAACGAGGGGAATCGCTAAGGCCAAAATCAAAACGATCGAACCGGCGACTCAACAAACAAGCGTACGCGATTCTAAACATGATATGAACTTCAAGAATGACTTATGAATGATTCTAAAACATTTGTAAACTAGGTAAACATGCTCACAATCAACAAGAAATCAAGAAGACAAGCATACAATGCACATGCAAGAATATGGGGCGTTACAGCCTTGCAGATCTAAGACACAAGTTCGAAGCATATCTTCCAACGTCTGTATAGTCCGTTCTGACTGACCATCAGTTTGAGGGTGAAATGTCGTACTAATGCTTAGGCTGGTCCCTAAATCCTTTTGTAAACTGCCCCAAAACTTTGAAGTGAATCTAGCGTCGCGATCTAATACTATCGAGACTGGTACTCCATGTAGTCGAACAATTTCATCAACGTACAATTTCGCTAACTTCTCCAATGAATCGTTAATTTTGAATGCTAAAAAGTGTGCAGATTTGGTCAATCTATCCACAATAACCCAAATTGCATTATGACCCTTCAACGTCCTGGGTAATCCTACCACGAAATCCATGGTTATATGTTCCCACTTCCATTCTGGTATGGGTAAGGATTGTACTAGACCTCAAGGCTTCTGATGCTCTGTCTTCACTTGCTGACACACGAGGTATCTGGAGACGAATTCTACTATCTCCCTTTTCATGTTTCCCCACCAGAAAGTATCACGTACGTCTTGGTACATTTTTGTGCTGTCAGGGTGAACCGCAAATCTCGAGTTATATGCTTCTTCCAAATTTGCCTTTTCAATTCCGGATCAAATGAAACACAGATTCGAGATCCAAAGCGTAAGATACCATCACTTCGAAAATTGAGTGCGGCCTTCCTTTCCCAGGTCCCCAGAAATTTTCACTAAATCAGGATCTACAGCTTGGGCTACATTAATCTTCTCCAACAATGACGGTTGAACACTCAATGATGCTAATAGTCCGCTGCTACCCGGAGTTCTGATTTCAATACCTAAGGACTCGAGGTCGTTTAAAATTCGCCTTTCCTTGGTGATCAACATTGCTAAGTTTCCTTTACGACTCAAAGCGTCGGCAATCACATTAGCCTTACCAGGATGGTACAAAATGGTGCAATCGTAATCCTTTAGTAATTCAAGCCACCTTCTTTGCCTCATGTTTAGCTCTTTTTGGGTAAAAATATATTTAAGACTCTTATGGTCTGTGTAGATTTTGCATGTTTCCCCGTACAAATAATGTCTCAAAATTTTTAGGGCAAAAACCACTGCTGCTAGCTCCAAATCGTGGGTGGGGTAGCTCTTTTCATAATTCTTCAATTGTCGAGATGCATACGCGATCACTCTATCATTTTGCATCAACACACATCCTAACCCTTTTAGCGATACGTTGCTATAGATCACAAATTTTCCAACTCCGGATGGTAAGGTAAGGGATTATGTATCGTTTATGTTATTTTGAATTCTTAATTCCAAAATGTTAGGCTTCCGCTATTTCTTTGGCATTTACCTTTCTTTGAAAACGATGTCCGACCTTGGGTTGGTATTTGAATTTGAAATCTCGTCGTATCCGTTCTTTCATTTTCTTAATTATGAATTGCTTTATGAATCTCACAAATTGTTTAAACTCGATGTGCGATATTTTATTCGATTATCATTGGTATTTGATTTTGTTGAAATTGTAATTATATTTTTGAAAAACTCTGTTATGATCACTAAGATAATTTGAATGACCATTTGGCCTGTTAAGGCGACATTACAACATATGAACTATCGTGGGGTAATCCGGATATACCATTTTAATAATTTCAGTACTTTGATATCCGAGGCCTCGAGCCACCTTTGATGGTCTAAAATGACTACTTATGTGATCATAACATCCTCCATAGTATTTGATATTGAATTGATTGATTCGCGAACTCGTTAATTGTTCTTCAATCAATGTGTATTTAATTCAGGGATATCAAGAAAAATAATTCTTCTAAGATCTAAATTTTTCTTGTTTACAATTATATATGAAACATTAACAATGGGTACATCGCTCACCACAAAGTTCTAATCTAAAAGTCTAGATGATGATGTTGCGTCAGAAGTGGTGGCCACCTTATAAATCAAACACAATTCTCACACCTACCCGATGTGGGATTGGGGGTATTACAAATTGTGTGTAGTAGATTACTCATTACTCAAACAAGAAAAAGGGAATGAATGATTGATGGATGGTGACGGGGCTGCCACTACTACTACTAATAATAATAATTAAAAATAATAATAATAATAAATAATAATAATAATAATAATAATAATCATAATAATAATAATCATAATAATAATAATAATAATAATAATAATCATTATAATAATAATAATAATAATAATAATAATAATAATAATAATCATAATAATAATAATAATAATAATAATAATAATAATAATAATAATAATAATCATAATAATAATAATCATAATCATAATAATAATAATCATAATAATAATAATAATAATCATAATAATAATAATAATAATAATAATAATAATCATAATAATCATAATAATAATAATAATAATAATAATAATAATAATAATAATAATAATAATAATAATAATAATAATAATAATAATAATAATAATCATCATCATAATAATAATAATAATAATAATAATAATAATAATAATCACAATAATAATAATAATAATAATAATAATAATAATCATAATCATAATAATAATCATATAATAATATTAATAATAATAATAATAATAATAATAATAATAATAATAATAATAATAATAATAATAATCATAATAATAATAATCATAATAATAATAATAATAATAATAATAATAATAATTATAATCATCATCGCGGATTGGATCTCGACCCGGACGAACGAATCCCAACGCCACGCCGCAAGGACAAGGCAAGAAGAGAACAAGCACTTATATATTAATAGTGCGAAGTCGGACAATGAGCTATCAAAAGCTCTACTCACAAATATAAGGCCGCATTTAAAAATACGGGTTTACAAATCAAGTTTTAAAACGACAGGAAAAGTAGTCCCAGCTATGAAGCTCGAAACCAAGGCCAAAGATACCAAGAGACATAAATCTCACGAAGGAAAGAAAGAAACTCGCGTGTCGCAACATTGCACGCCGGACAAACCATCGGCACTCCAGCCTGGCTGCTTGCCAAGTGGGACCAACTCGATATAACACTTACCCACTCGCTAAAGCATGCCGGTTAACCAACAATAATAATAACTAGGATAGAGAAAAGCCCAAAGCTAATGCGTGCTGGGATACAACCGAATATAAAACCAAGGCTATGAGCAACGACACAACACGGCCCAAAGGAGAACCAAATCAAAACCAAGTATTCTACCCGATCAAAGTCTAAATAACCTTACAATACAACGAGCTCACAAGAATATAATAATATGATATACAAGTCAAGGATGCTAGATGAGATAGGAGTCCACAAGCTATTACTCTGAAATATCGACTATTACAATCACGAACACACGCATTAAGCTCGAGCCTGCCGATCAACTCGGGTCTACTACCACGCATTATGCGCCCTCAATAAGACTTCGAACCGCAACTAGAAAACAAAGTACGGGATGAGTCATAATGACCCAAGACGTTACTACTAAACAATATGACATAATTTGAATATTGCCATAAGAGGAAAAGATATCGTTTTACGACGAAGACCCCAGAAGTCGGGTTGTATCGAATGAAAATCGCTCCTTACCGCTTCTACCAAGATGAATCGGTGAATCCTGCTCACAAACAATCAAACAAGTCGTGAGCAAGGCACAAGAATAATCATGATTATGGATGTATATCTTATTGTAGAACATCCCAAGTCTCTCATAGAATAATTATGTAGTATGCATATTTATAAATATACATATACCAAGTCTCATGATTATCAAGGTGGTATGTAAATTCATTTATGTACCAAACAATTCATTCATGGAAGTTTATCATGTAAGGATATGCATATCTACAATTATATACATACGAAGACAATCGTGGTAAATCAAGTAGAGTATGTATATCTTCACATATATATACATAGCAGCAATCATGGGTAATCAAGTAGGAGTATGTATATCTATATATATACATACGCAGCAATCGTGGAAATCAAGTAGAAGATATATATCTATATATATACGTATATACAACGGCAGTGTCTATCACGTGTCGCGATCAAGAACAAGTATATACGTGCATTTAGTTTACATATTCATGATAGCACTTTGTTTTCACAAATGCTAGAAGAAACTCATATAAGAGGATATGATATAAATTGCACCGCAATGTAGCTCCCGCAATATAAAATGTTAAGAACGTGTCGTTGATGTACGAGATGGTACATCGACCAAGGATAGTATTATTCCAAGCGCCCTAATGGTTACACAAGGTACTTTCTCCAAAGTGATCAAGAATGGAGTGGGTTTCAGACGCTTCTCGTTCTAAGAACTCATCACTATCACGAATCTCATGATTCGTAATCTGGTGGACGATTGTCAACCGTGGAAGACAAGACAGACAAGACAAGTATGCCACCGGACTTATCGGGGGAAAACAAGTAATATTTACTTATTTAAGAAATCAAGCAAGGACGAGCACTAGAATGTAAATGACGCATTCAAGTCGTGGGCATGTTATTCTTTACGCCTAATAATCAAGCATGAGCATGAATTAAATTAAGAATCTCGAAACTAGTATTCTAGTTAAACGGATTTCAAGGCCGTAGGTTTATCGTTGAGTCGGTATTGTTAAATGACTCACTAGCATTGAATTGGCCGAGTCATTTCTATAATTCCAATCAAATAGAGTTTGAACACTATATGTGTTCCAAGACCTTTCTAGGTTCTTGTTTATGCATGGCTAAGTTCTCGCTCCATTTAGGAACCTTAGTTCAAAATTCACTAAGTCAAGTATAAAAGGCGGAAACCTAAGTTGATTATCGCCAAACCAAGCTTAGTTCAATTTCAAGTTCGAAATTCCATTTGTTAATAGAATCATAAATCAAAGCACGTTGATACTCAATAGAAGATAAGACACATAATATGCTTAAAGGTCATAATCTCAAGTAGACATGAGGTTCATGCATCATTCACAAACAAACCTTATCAAGCTTGGGTTCCATGTAATCATAAGATATATAACATTATAAAATCCCCTCGAGGTT
>JABEVN020004245.1:0-14834 GCA_013146195.2 Codonopsis lanceolata | reverse complement strand
TTGAAATCACAGGAATCTCTTTATGGTTCTGTGGGTTTCATCTGATACCACGACGACTCCAAGCATAATCAACTGCACTTCCTCCTCAAAGATCACATGTTTCAGATTACCCACTGCATTGAGCAAAGATAAGCTATTATAGCAAATAAAGAAAAAAACGCTTCTTACGTGACTACAAGGGCATGCACCTCACTCTAATAAGGTTTAGATTTAACCGCCAAGATTCACGGACTATACCAATATTCCCCTCATATTGATTAATAGAGAAGGATCCTTGTTTTCTCTTTTGGATGAGCCCCGCCAGCCGGGTCTATGGGAAATAATTGTGCACCTTCTTGTTGAGTTTATTGAAAATGACATTTAGAAATACCGTGTGAATTTAACCATAACAACTAGCAAGCAAAATTACTACTCAAGAACAAAATAGGTCTATGGACTTCCTAAGCATGATTCATCCGAAAAAAGATAATCATACTACATTTATACATTCATCTACAAAGAATACATGACATCAATAAACATGTTTCAATGAACTTGCAAGCACAATTTCAAGACTAATTATAATGCAATCACAATGGGAATCCATCGTCGAACATAATATGCATTATCAAGAATAAGACATGAAAGTATGAACTTGGCTATCAATTAACAAAAGACAATAGCCTACCAAAATAAGAAGAATCCAAGTAACTAGAGTTGGAAATCTCTCAAGAAAGTTGTTACCGGGGACTTCACTCGACCATCTCAGGCAAATACTCGTAATTTGAATGAAGCACGATGCCTCAAAAGATGATCCCACTCCCACCAAGAAACTTCAAACCCTTGTCGTGATAATCCAACCGGTACCAGAGATAGTCTATTTGGCCGAGAATGCCTTCGAATTTTGAGGCTAATAATACAACCGACTTACTCCTAGTCGAACCGAATCCTGGCAAATTTCTGAGCAAAAGTCCTTGTCGAAGAAATTTTAGGATTGAGAGTGAGGATTGAAATTTGAATAGACTTAGCAATTGAACTTCTCGAACGCATTTCCCCGTAATCACGGGAAAAAATATAAGATATCCATGACGGTTTTCAAATAAGATGAACTTTTGTAAAATGTGAGAGCAAGAACACATACCGCATAGCTCTCCCGCAATATAAAAAACTCTCTTTCCATATGATGGGAACTTTCAAGAACTACTTATGTGAATGCATAAGCATCATTTGGTCGTACAAGTGTCCACATATAGACATATTAACTTTAAAAGGTCCAACACCTAGAAACACGTAAGAAAAATTAATGTATCAAATAGCTACCGTGAAAAATTTAGATCTTCTAGCATTTTGAGCGGCAAAGTCATCAATAATTTCGTCAAAATTAAGCTTTTCCAACATCTCATTTTCAATGCATAAAATTGCTAACCCATTTAATCTTTCTTGAGACATAGTGGAGCGCAAGTATGATTTTAACAATTTCGCTTTGAAAAGCTTCTTTCGCAGATGCTACAAGAATAGGTATAGTTAACATAACTCTATATGCAATAGAAACATTAGGTAAACATCCTAAAGTTTTAACTACTTCAAGAGCTTCAATGGCTGACTTTGTTTCTTTTCTTGAAATATATTTTGCAGACTTGCAATTCGAAAATAAATCTTCAACATCAATATCACATTTGTCATTATGTTTTAGGGCAGCCTTGAAGATTAACACAACATTCATGCAATCTATCATGTTCCAATGAAGAAAACTTCTCAAGATTAAACAAAAACCAAACATATTTCGAACTTATTCAATGCTTCAAATCTTTTTTAAAGAAAATTGCAATATCCACCACAACGTAAAAATAATTAATCCTAAAAGACTCTCACAGATAGTGAAATTTCTTCATGACAGCTTTTCATCAAATTGTTTCTTCCTATGAGTTTTACGCAATCGATTTAAAAACAGATCGATTTCCATTTTAAATGCAAGCTTTTACTACTACCATAGCCAATTGAAAACCTTACTCTATATCTTTCAAAATAAGAAATCAAACCTTTCAACATACCGATTGCAACATCAATTTGCATATTTTCGTTTGTAATTTTTACTAACAAACAAAATTTTTTTAAAATTTCATACCATATAGTCATGCCCAAGAAAAATTCAAAACTTTCAAGTTCATGAGTTGCTAAAGACTCACCTCACTTCTAGCTTTGGCATCCTCACTAACTCTCGATAATTCAATTAGAGCTTCTCTTATCTCATTAGGTCGAGTGACTATGGCTTTAATACTATTAACATGACTTTCCCACCTTGTTGTTGACAATGGCTTTAAAGTTAATTGATTAACATTACCTTGTAAGATTTTCCATCTCTTAGTAGAACCAAAGAATAAAGTATACATGCGTTGCACAATTCCAAAAATGAGACAGCTTTAACACATGAATTCGCCATATCACATATTGTTAAATTAAGGGAATGACAAGCACATGGCATATAAAATGCCCTAGGATTGACTTCGAAATCTCTTTGAACACCTTGATGTTTTCCTTTCATATTGAACCATTATCATAACCATGTCCTCTCACATCATCAATATTAAGTTTAAGTGATTCTAAAACATTTTGCAGCTCATTGAAAAGAGCTAAACAGATGTATCATTCACTTGTAAAAACTCTATGAAATATTCTTCTATCTTTATCGAACTACCTAACATATCAACCGTCGAATTATCAAAGTCATTTTGCTCAATGTGGCTTGCATTTGAGTACAATCAAGTATCACCGAAAAAATACTTTTGCCTCTTTTTATTTTTTCAACAATTTCATTTAGGTACTTTGGAGCTTAACATTGAAATCAATTCATTTTGAATTGTATGACTAAGGTAATGATAATGAATTTCCTTGTTCAAAATCGTCTAAAAATGCTCTTGCATTACCAAATCAAATTCGCAATTAATTCAAGTAATCCTAAAAATACCATTATTATCTTGATAAATCATCTCATTACTTCAACGAAAAGCCAAATTACGTTTAGCAAGACATTTTACAACAGAAATAATTCTTACCAAAACCAGTTTCCAATGTTCTTTCTCTTTTTTAATTTGCATTTGTAACGCATAATCAATTGTTGTATTCTTTTCAACCTAACTTCCAAATCAATCCAAGTTCTCATATTGATAAGATACTCAATGTTATTCTCATGTTTTTTAAGTCTTTCACTTAAATGTTTCCAATCATTAAGACCCTCATTTGCTAGCAAACTACAATTATGCACCGATTTAAACAATTTTGCAACAAAAACAATATACTTTGTTCGCATCTTTTGAGTACACTAGCCATGTTCTATCTTGGTTTTCTCCATTTTTAATTTTCTTGTATAATAAGAATGAAAAATGTCTAGAAAGCATCCATAGGGAATTGAAGATTATATTCTCTTATCGGACCTTTCTTGATCAAAATATCTCTTGTTTTATTATCAATATTATCCCAAGTTCTTGGATCATATATATTCAAAGCAAGACAAGTTCGTTCAACATTATTTTCATTCTCAAAATCAATTTCATTCTCGATTATATTACCAATTTCTTCATTCAGATCATCATCATCATGTCTAATTTCATCATGTTCATTCATTATCGTTCATTTAATTCTTCTTCATCACTTCTCGAATGTTTCAATTCATCAATTGGATCTTTGGCCAGGAGGAATTGGTTTTAAAAAACTTATCAAAGAGCTCCTATTTGACTTTTAATCATCTCCTCTGTTTTTCTTTTATTTCTTTTTGACATCAGGATGGATATTTTCTTGGTAACATGTTTGCACCCCTACTAGTTTCCAAATTCAAATCTAAATCTAAAAACACTTATTCACTTAAACACACGATTAAGTAGATCAACTATTGAAACTAAATATAATAAATTAAAAACAATAAAATGAATCAAATGATGATCAAAGTCTCAAAGACAAAGAGCAATAAAACCTGATCTTTGGCTAATTGGCTCTTCCGTCTTCACTTGGGATTTATATTATTACTTAATTCTTGATTTCTTTCAAACCACAAGCGTCAAGTGTCAGCGAGAATCTACAAAATCAAAAAGAAAATCAAATTTATAATTAGTATTAGGGCAAAATCAAATTTATAATTTAATTTTTTGAGAGAGAATTAATGAGAGAGAAGAGGATAATTTACTAACCAAGAAAATCCACAATTGGGACTGGGACGGAGAATCCACAAGTGGGGTTTGAGTTGTTGTCAAACTAGTGGTGCGGATTCAAGATTTCAAGGTAATTGAGGTTTGAAATTGAAGCAATTCCTGAACCGCGAGAAAAAATTCGAGGAAGGACGAAGAAGAGATGAGGAATTTCTTTGAAATCAAGCGACAACCGGTTTCGCGAATTTCCCTTTTACGTTTGATTTACAACCTCTTCCGCTTCCACTGCTGTGAAGAAATTGAGTCGGTGCTTTGAGGAAATCGAGTCGCCGCTGTGATTTGTGAAGAAATCGAGATTTGCTCTGCGTCTTTGTCGCCTTCTTTGCCGTTTCCTCTTCCGGTCTCCCCCATGTTGACATAAATGAATAAAGGAAAAATGGAATGATAAAATATAAATATGGAATATATATACATAATATATAAAGGTGTATAAAATATTTGGGGCCCTTAAAAATGGGGGCCCTAGGCGGTTGCACTCCCGGCCCTCCTTCAAAACCGGCCCTACCCATCACCACAATCCTCTCTCCTCCGCCCAAATCGCTCCTGAACAGACCCACTCGCCATAGCCGCCTCCCATATGGACTCGACCATGTCGTTCACTCGTTGCATTATTCGTATTTTGACTTCGACTCGACCCTGTCTTGACTTTTGGAAAGAGAGAGAGAGAGAGAGAGTGTGTGTGTGTGTGAGAGGGAGAGAGAGGAGAAAGATTGAGCAGTAAATGTATGAGATTGAGAATTGGTTCACATTTTTATTAAGGGACATTTTGGTCTTTTTAAAGATTTCCATCCAACATAACGGGCAGAAATAACTCGAGTGATCTTATTGAATGTCGAAGCCAAGTAGAGTGATCAAATTGAGGAAAAAAATTGTAGAGTGAGCTTAATGACTTTTGGCCAAAAGTAGGGTGACCAAATTGAGATTTAAACCAATCAAGAAATGTCACATTTTTTGAAAACATATTTCCATTAAAAAATAATAATAATACAAATGGAAAACGCTCCTTTCCTTGGAACACAAGTGAAAATGAGAACGAGGCCCTCACGGACATCATCCAAGATGACCATCCAGCTGCACCGGATGATGAACCTAGAAGGAGCAAACAGGCAAAAATAACTAAAACCTTCAGACCTGACTTTGTGACCACATTTATAGTGGACAGTGAACTTCGCACGTTCAAAGAAGCAATGTCTACTCCAGAAGCTCCTCAATGGAAAGAAGCCATTAATAGCGAAATATCTTCCATTATGCAAAACCACACTTGGGAATTAGTTGATCTTCCCAAGGGGTGTAAGCCATTGGGCTGTAAATGGATTTTCAAACGAAAATTAAAACCCGATGGTTTCATTGATAAATATAAAGCACGATTGGTCGCAAAAGGGTTTCATCAAAAAGAAGGTAATGATTATTTTGACACTTATGCCCCTGTAACTCGAATTACGTAGATTCGATTACTTATTGCATTTGCAGTTCTGCACAGTCTTGAAATACATCAAATGGATGTTAAGACTTCTTTCCTAAATGGGGTACTCGAAGAAGAAATCTATATGAATCAACTAGAAGGATTCATAGCTTCGGGCAACGAAAAGAAAGTATGTCGATTGGTCAAATGGTTGTACGGATTAAAGCAAGCACTAAAACAATGGCATAAACGTTTTGATGACGTAGTACTTGCAAATGGGTTCAAGATCAACAAATGTGACAAATGTATGTACGCCAAAAATACACAACATGGTTACGTAATTATCTGCCTCTACGTAGATGGCATGATCATCATAGGCAGTAACGACAACATGATCAAGGACACCAAGAAAATGTTGGCCAACAAGTTCAACATAAAAGATCTTAGGATAGCTGATATCATCTTAGGTATTAAAATATCTAGAACATCCAAGGAAATCATATTATCACAATCTCATTACATCGAAAAATTACTGGAGAAATTCAGCAATGGTGATAATAGTATTGTAAAAACTCCAATTAACCTAAACTTTCATCTCAAAAAGAACCTACACGAAAGTGTATCTCAAAATGAATACTCTCGTGTCATTGGAAGTCTTATGTATCTCACAAATTGTACGCGACCAGATATTGCTCAAACAGTTAATTGATAAAGCAGATTTAATAGCAATCCCAGACACGATCACTGGAAGGCTATTGTAAGAGTCCTTAGGTATCTTCGATACACTAAAGACTATGGGTTGCACTATTCCAGGTATCCAGCAGTAATAGAAGGTTACAGTGACGCCAACTGGATATCCGATACTAACGACTCAAAATCCACAATTGGATTTGTATTTACACTTGGTGGTGGTGCTATAGCATGTAAATCATCCAAACAGACTTGCATCGCAAGATCTACAATGGAATCAGAATTTATCGCTTTAGATAAAACAGCGGAAGAAGACGAATGGCTACGAAACTTTCTAGAAAATATTCCAACTTGGCCACAACCAGTACCAGCTATATGCATCCATTGCAACAGCCAAGCCGCAATAGGAAGGGCATAAAACAATATGTATTACGGTAAATCACGACACATACGAAAGCGCCACAATACCGTTAGGCAACTTCTCTCAAATGGAGTGATCACCATCGATTATATTCGATCAAAAGACAACCTAGCGGATCCACTAACTAAAGGTCTGTCTAGAGAGCAAGTCTACAACTCATCGAAGGGAATGAGCCTCAAGCCTACGAAATAAAGAATAATTTAGCGGCAAACCCCACCTAGCCGATTGGAGATCCCATGGTCTAGGTTCAAAGGGACAACCCAACTACATTAATCTCAAAGTCAACACTACATGATTTAACTCCTACTCATTCCTATGGTGAAACACACTAGTGTTATTTGTCATGGTAAAGGATAAGCTTTGCTTTTAATGATTTCTATGACTTGACTAGTCAAACAGAGTTCTGACAGAACAACTCCTTATAGGCAATCACCTATGTGAATGTAAGACTGGCCGATCTTATGAGAATTAAGAGGCTGAAATTTCTAACAAACATTCACGGAACCATGTATCGTTCAGGGCCAAAATGAACACAAACGAAGAATCACACCCCGTTTGAGGGTAGCTGTGTGTTTACTATTGTCTTGGTTGACATTAAACACTAATCAGTTCAAGACACTCAAGTCACTAATTAGTAAGTCATCCCGATAGTATATCAAAAGGAAAGGTTCAAAGCCAAAAGCCACCTATTCCAATACAGTTACTTTCAGTTGTATCTCTGTAAATATCAATATGTCATCAACTTACATGATATCTCATTCAATGTGGGGGATTGTTGGAACTATGTTTCAACATAATTGAATAAGCAAGTCATGTAAAGGAAGGAAGTGGGAATCCCACATTGGGAATAAGAAGAAAACAACTATACTTTATAAAGTAGAGCTTTTAGGTTTTACATTCGGCCCTTGGGCCATTACATTTTTGTGTAGGAGGGAAGACCTAGCTAAGTGTAGGTCCAAACACACGTGCGCGCGCGCCGCTGCTCGCCCGACCCGGCTTGGCTTAAAAAACTCCATCTTTCAACTGCCACATATATACTGCATGAAACACAGATTTTCACTACTGAAAAATCCTTCTGCACACCACATTTTCCCTAAACAGAGATACAGTAGCCGTGTTCTGATTCGCTGGTGATTGAAGATTGAAAGGATTGGCCTCTTCAATCACGTAAGATTCCAAAACCCTGGAGACTCACTGGCAGCACCCATCTATTCCATGCACGATGCCAGTTTTTATCTGAAGGACTAAGATTGACAATCTCGTGGATCTTCATCTATTCTGTAAACACAACACTGCAGGAACCAGATCAGACCATTTTCCTACAATATTTATGCCACATCACCACCTTTTGATAAATCTTCATTGTAAAGCATCCATGTGGAGGCTTTAAAAACTTTTGGTTTTCTAGCCATTAACTAATAATTAACTAATAATAATACGTAATAATAATTAATATGATAAGGGGTATTAGTATTAGTGTATATAACTTCTTCTATTGTCAATAGTAGAAGACTTATATTTAAAAAACTTTTACAACTAACATTACTTCTAACTAATGTGGGATAAAACTCTTCAATGTGAGACATTACTTCTAATGACTCATTTCTAACACCATACTTTAAGCCTTCATATCTTATTCATCCAAAACTTGATTTGGACGAATAAATATATTATTTCGATACTCTTGCCGAGTAGAACACATTTGCACAATCACTTTTGCCAACAAAAAAATGACACGTAAAGAAATTTGTGCCATCAAGTTACACAATTTCTTTCACTAAAAACACTATTTTTTAACAAGTATTATAATTTAAGACTTGAAATCTTATTCATCCAAAACTCAATTTGGACAAATAAATATATCATTTTGATATTCTCACCGAGTATAACACTTGTCATTTGCCTATACAAACCTAATTACCAAATTTCACCAACAATAAACAAATGAATTAAAACAAAAAGTCTCACCATTACCACTAATCCGATCGCCACAAAATCAAAGCTCAACTTGAGTTAGACGCACAATAGGCGGCGACTAAGAAAATCTTAGAGAGGGATTACTAAAAACATTTATTTTTCAACAATAGAAGAAATGTATCCCACATTGGTTAGAAATTGATATTGATTTTAAAAATATTATTATTAAGTACCAATAGAAGAGATGTATCATACATTGGTTGGAAAGTGATGTTGGTTTTCAAAGTCATTTGATAAAAGACTTCAATCATTATTACCAATAGGATGTATATCTCACATTGGTTAGAAAATGATGTTGATTTTAAATTATTTTATATTATTACCAATAAAAGATATGTATATCACATTGTTTAAAAAGAAAATGTTAGATTTTAACGTATTTAGACTAAAGACTTTCACTTTTACAAGATATGTATCTCACATTTGTTACAAAATATTATACTATTATTACAAATAGAAGAGATGTATCTCACATTGGTTTGAAATTGATATTGTTTTTAAAAATATTATCATTAATTATCAATTGAAGAGATGTATCATACATTGATTAGAAAATGATGTTGGATTTTCAAAGTCTTTTGATAAAAGACTTCTACCATTATTACCAATAGAAGATATATATCTTACATTAGTTAAAAAATGATATTGATTTTAAATTATTTTAGATAAATCTTATATTGGTTAAAAAGTGATGTTTGTTTTAAGAGTCTTTAAATAAAAAGACTTATACTTTTATCATCAATAAAAGAGAAGAGAATATATGTATCTCATTATATAGAAAGAGATATTGGTTTTATATTTTTTAGATAAAAAACTTCTACCACTATTACCAAATGATGAAATGTATTCCACATTGGTTAGAAATTGATGTAGATATTAAAAGTCTTTTTATAAAATGCTTAATACTAATAGAAAAAAAATATGTATTTCACATTGGTTAGAAAATGATATTGGTTTAAAATGTTTTTAGATAATGTATCTCATATTGGTTACAAAGAGATCCACATTATTTAGAAACAGATATTGGTTATAAAATTCTTTAGATAAAAGAATTTTTATGTTATTATCAATACAAGATATGGATCACACATTGTTTAAAAAGAGATGTTGATTTCAAAACTCTTTAATTAAAATACTACTACTATTATTATTTTTATGTTATAACCAATAGAAGAGATGTATCCCACATTGTTTAGAAAAAAATGTTGATTTCAAAAGTTTCTATATAAAATACTATTATTCTTACTATAGAATAATGTATCCCACATTTGTTAGAAATTAGTGTTGGTTTTAAAAATATTATTATTACCAATAGAAAAGATGTATATCATATGGTTGGAAATAGATGTTTGTTTTAAAAGTCATTAGATATAAGAGTTCTACCATTATTACCAATAGAAGATGTATATCTCACATTGTTTAGAAAGTGATGTTGATTTTAATTTTAGATAAAAGACTTTTACTATTATTACTAATAGAAGAGATATCCTATATCAGTTAAAAAATGATGTTGGTTTTAAAAGTCTTTAGATAAAAGACTTTTACTTTTATCATCAATATAATAGAAGAGATGTATCACATATTATTTAGAAATAGATGTTGGTTATAATTTTTTAAGATAAAAGACTTCTACTATTATTACCAAATCATGATATGTATCCTACATTGGTTAGTGAGTGATGCTGATTTTAAAAGTCTATCATTATTAACAATATAAGAGAAGCATTTCACATTAGTTAGTAAAAAAAGTGATATTGATTTAAAAACTTTTTAGATGATGGATCTCACATTGGTTACAAAGAATTGTATCTCACATTATTTAGAAATAAGTATTGGTTATAAAAGTCATTAGACAAAATCATTTTTATGTTATTACCAATAAAAAATATATATGTCACATTGTTTAGAAATGAATGTTGGTTAAAAAGTCTTTTATCTACTACTATTACTATTAATAGAAAATATGTATACCACATGGTTAGAATGTAGTGTTGGTTTTAAAAGTTTTTAGATAAAAGACTTAAACTTTTATTACCAATATAAATCAAAAATAAGTGTTCCACATTGTTTAAAAATGAATTATGTTTTTATAAGTTTTTAACACAAAGACTTCTAATATTATTATCAAATTAGATGTTAATTTCAAAAGTCTTTAGATCAAATTTTTACTATTATTACTTATACAATATATGTATATCACGTTAGTTAGAAACTTATGTTAATTTTAAAAGTATTTAGGTAAAAAAATCGTTTAATGTTAGTAACAATAGAAAAAAAAATTATAACCATGAAAGAAATTAATAATCTAATTATAATGTCCAAAATTTATATTATTTTTAAAAAAAAAAATATATATATATATATATATATATATATATATATATATATATATATCACATTATACTTATGTGAAACACATGATAAATAACTAGTTTTCTTATAAAACTAATGTATCGTTTGGTAGTCAGGATTAAAGTCAGATATGATTAATAAGTCGAGTTACCTAATATTTGGTATGCGATAGGTGGTCAGGACTAATAACACGAGTTATCCAGATAAAGTCATTATCCCCTCACTATTAATACCAAGGAGGTGGGTAGTATTATTAGCGCCCTCACTAAAAAAAAAAAAAAACTGGGATTAATATTTTTAATCTCAAAACTATCCCCGATATACAAGTGAGGATTAATAACGAAGACATTAATAATACTAGGATTAATAATACTGTTTATCCTTATCCGATTACCAAACTTGGGGATTATTTTCATGAGTTGTATTCAATGAGAACAACAACAATTCGTCCCTTTTAGGCTCTGTTTGTTTCACGGAAAATGACTTCCGAAAAACGTTTTTTCTCATTTTTCGGTGTTTGGTAACCTTAGAAAAATGTAATCAATGTAAAAACTTTTCCGAGTCAACGGAAAATGAAGCTTTCATATTCGGAAAATGACTTACAGATTTATTTTCCGTAAGTCATTTTCCGAATGTTCGAGCAACCCTCCGCGCACTTCCAAAATTACACATATTTACATACACACATAATATTTCACCCAACAAATAAATTGTTTAGAAATATAAATGAAGTTTGTGCACGTTATTTAGAAATTATAATTTTAAGAAATATTCACTACGTCCTAAAATTAGTATCCGTTATATTATATTATTATTTAAGGACGTCAAAAACATTATTTATTTTATTTTTTAAAACAAATTTTCATATCAATTATTAATAAAAAATATTTTTGAGCTTGAAAAAAGATGGAACTTATTGATTTGACACCATTAATGATAAATTGTGGGTTATTAAAAGAAAATTACTTAAACTGCAATACTATTTTATATTCAATAAGTGTATTAATATTATAATATACTTTTTCTATTTATTTATATATTGTTTGTTGTGACATTTTCTGTGTATTTGCCAAACATCTGAAAATATTTTTTGATATATTTTCAAAAAATTTAGCAAACACCTGAAAATGAAATCTTTTTATTTTTTAAAAATCATTTTCTGAAAACCATTTTTTGAAAATTATTTTCCGTGAAACAAAAGGAGGTAGTTTCATTTGGAATATTATAGCAGTGAAAATAATATGTGGCACGAAAGAATGTAGACTAACAAGCTACGGTACAAAAGAGTCCCAATTGATGTGAACCCCTTCGTGTCATTATTTACTATTCATCATTCATTTTCCTCTCATGATACTCCGTATATTGATATATAGCTGCATAGTCGGGCTTGTTTGGTAGTCAGACAAGGATAAGCAGTATTATTACTCCCAGTATTATTAGTGCCCTCGTTATTAATCCTCACTTGTATATCGGGGGTAATTTTGAGATTACAAATATTAATCCCAATTTTTTTTAGTGAGGCGCTTAATAATACCACCCTCCTCCTTGGTATTATTAATAGTGAGGCAATAATGACTTAATCAGGATAACTTCGTGTTATTAGAGTTCCGACTGGAGCCACCTATTGCGTGACAAGCAAAGTCAGGCGGCTTCTAGCACATTAATCTAATCCTATCTGCTTTTTACACTGACTTTCTGCAAGCGGCACCTTAGACTTTGTTATAGAAAGGATATTTTTACTGTCATCGTCTTCTTTGATCTCATATACATATTAAAAAAAACCTAGTTTGAATATTAATATTGATTAAATATGTAGTTTTTTTTTAAAAAAACTTTTATTCATAAAGTCTATAATTAAAGTAGGAAAAAAAATAAAGTTATAATGGTAAAAATATTATCATAAAAAAGAAAGTTACAAATAAGATAATTTTTTTTGAAACTGACTAAAAAAAAAAAAAGAATACAATAATTTTGACCCAGAGGGGTATTACATTAAGTGTAAATTGTTGGTCGATCCACTTTACTGCATTTTCAATCCATTTGATACACTCGATTTTTTATTTAATCGCATAAATCTACTTTTATATTATTCTTTCTAAAATGCCAAGTTTCACTTCGCGGCTTAACAAATGCTCAAAACCCAAATCACAATTATACCAAAAATACTACTTCTTCTTGTGCTTCCGCCTCCCGTGCCTCTGGTCGGGTCTTCTACACGAAGTGTTCAACTATAATTCAAGAATACACACTGTGGTAGTTGTGAAAAAGGGTAGTTACGACCATTGCAGCACCTCAAGAGGGTCTCGAACGTACACAATAGGGAAAGATCAGATCAAGCTTGTTAAGGGACATAACTTCTTAATTGGCAGTTTCGTCAGCCACTGTCCAGGTGGAATGTAGATTGCCGTCACAACGGCTTAATTCAAAGTATTCGATCCTTTGGTAGCAACGAGTGAGCGATTTGCATTCCAAGCGATCTATATTCTCCAATTTACTATATATTATAATTAACAATGATGAATAATTGGGTCAAATAACAAAGCTATATGTTTTTTTTTTTTTTTTTTTTAACCAGGTTGAATCCTGGGGTAGTAGTTTCGGTCCCTCATTGCTAGTACCAAGAAAATCGCAGGATGTGTCCGAATGATACAGGGTTTGAGAACATGTCGACTAATAACACATACAAGGTCCAACCTCAGAAGAAAGCAAATTGCTTCCACCAAGAATCGAACCCACGCTGTATGCCTCCAGAATCTTATGTCCCCCTAGGCTAACTTATAATTATCCATAACACTCATTTTGTCACTTTTAATTGTAATATGATATAGAAAAAAGAACTTAAAATATGTGAACCGGATTGTGTCGTTTATTTAGACCGTAATTTAATTAATTTAATATTATCACACATGTACATTATACTCTACTCTCAGGAAATGTATAAATTAGGGGATTAAACAACATATTTTGTTTTAGTAATAAATAGATTACTGTTATCTTTTCATAAAATTAATATTATGTTTATGGATTAATGTAAGGGGATGATCGTCAGGTCCCTCCATGTTTTAACCACTAAGGGACACTTTTTTTTAAAACCAGTAAATGACATTTTAAAGACACAAGAACGACTATATGTTGAGTATAGTGAGTTGGGGAACCTTTACAAATTTTTTTATTCGGAAGAGTATTATTGTCGTGTATATGAATACTATTTGTTTGGAAATTGTTAATGGAGATGCATCAATTTGGAACGACGATGCATCAATCAGGAATCGATGCACAATTTGCATTTGTGATTCACCAACTGGACCCCTACACAGAAAATTCCAATGCAAAATTTAGAATTAGTAAATCTTGATGCAAAAATTAGAATACACATGCAAAAAATCCCGATGTACAATTTTTTTTTATTTGTAATGCACAATTTGGAATTAATAAATTCGATGTAAAGTGGAATTACGAGGCATCAACGTAGAATTGTGGCCAGGCCTCTAATCCAATTTCATTAAAAAGGGTATACTCGTCCTTGTGTCTTAAAAATGTCATTTTGGTTTTAAAAAAGTGTCCATTAGTGGTTAAATATGAAAGGGACCGTTAACCCTCCTAAACATACTGTGTCTATTTACTAAAACAAAATATGTTGTTGTTTAATCCCCTATACATTTCCTGAGTAGAGTATTATGTACATGTGTGATAATATTAAATTAATTAAATTACAGTAATGATAGAGCCACTCAATGAGCACTCAAATTTGTGCACCAAATGATGTGATTTCCAATGTGTCATCTTATTGGCATTTTATGGGCTCCACTATAAG
>JABEVN020004244.1:0-14827 GCA_013146195.2 Codonopsis lanceolata | reverse complement strand
GAATTTCGAAAAATCAAACTTGAGCGTGTTTAGCGTTTACCACTCAAAAATAATTCTAAGTTAAATTCTGAGTCCCCTAGTCATCTAGGGTCAAAATAATACCAACCGAAAAGTCGTACAAAGAAAAACGACAAAGTAAAGTAGCAATCAACCCGTCGATTCGACAAACATTCAAACAAGATTTAAATCATGTTAAGGATATTATGAATTATATCTAATACTTACATATATGCATCCATCTACTCTAACACATCTAAACATGTTATTTAATCATCACGTAAAGATTTAGGACCAAATTGAGGTCGGGGAACACAAAACCGAGTAAACTCTCAATCGCCGCATTCGATTATCGCCGAGTTACGACTTGTGACTTTAGCAAGTTAACAACTAAATGACATCTCTTAAAAGTATTTTTGGTCTTAATGTGATCTCTCATGCACATCTAGACTCTCTCAGAAATCAAATAAGCGATCAACAAAGGAAGAAGTGCGAGCATTGCAATTTAATTAACTCGGGAATCGGGGTCTTACATCCTCTCCAAAAAGAATTCGTCCGAATTCTAAACCGTATAACAAACCAACGTTAGGTCATCACCCAACAACAAATACCCAAACACAACTACGGTGTCTCTCAATCTCGAGTGAACACTCGATGCTCAAAACCATAAACCTAGACTCAATCTACGAGTCTATTATCACAATAACCAAACCAAATACTCAAAAATCAATTACCAAAAATCTCACATTCACAAGTTCAAAAATTTCCAATAACCATATTACCAAACACTTAAGATTGAAAATAATTTGACTCAGACTCGAGTCACAAAAGTACACATAAATTTCATTACTGATTAATTAACCACGTGAATCCTTAACATATCACAAAAACAAAATCAAGACTTTATAAAGATCAATATTCCGAAACTATATGCCTCGGTGCTACAACATGAGACTTCAGTACAACAAATTCTAAAACATAAGACATAAAAATTGCCGATAGAGCAATTCACAAATTAAAGAAGAGTGTTCCACAACACGCTCCTAAAACAATAAGTCAACATTCATGATCATGCAAGCCACACTTAAAATTTCCAAATTATGGATGAAACACATAACAACACATAATCGCATTGATTAAAAACTCATTCCATTTCTGTTTGTTCCCTTTGGTAATTGGTTTAGTCAATTTCTAACCTACTTGCTACCAATCCTAGTCCACCAACGAACCTCTTTTGATCACCAATTCAGGGTACCGGCTAAATTGGATTTCAAAAGCTTCCGTTGCAAGGATGCCAAGGTCTATGAGAAAATTTCTAAGCATCCTTCCATATTGTCTCACATAATCATGCAACAGACTAAGCAAGTTACCTTTACTACTAATGCACATAAGCATGTTCATACTCAAATACAACTATATCCGTTAAATACATTTTATTTTATTTTATTTTTTTGTAACCATATCCTTACTCATAATTTAATCTTTAAGCAAATGCCAAAATTCCTATTATTAACAATACCACATGCATACACGTATATCATGCAAATGTGATATATAATCACCAAGTACCATCATACTTCTATTCATATAATCCATATAATCCATTTAATTCATGCAACTCATAACATTACACGTATATCCATAGAGTGTATAAACTCAACGCACCACTAGCAAATACAACTAGTAAACATTATCATATTTTTATACCGCAATTACTTGCTAGCCAAAAAATCAAAATTCAATCAAAACCATAAACAAATCCCATACCGGGACATCATCCTTTATCATATCAATAAACCCGAGAAACCAACAATCAATAGATTTCAATACTCAATGCAATGTATGTATGAATGCATGTGAGCTAACGATACCACGCATACTCATAGTAGCGATAATAATAACCATAATATATAAATAAGGAGTTACCTCCTATCTCGGTAGGTCTCAAAATTCCGCAATGGCCAACCGCCACGCACGTACACAACTTCAAACTCTAGGTCGTCTATCACCATCTCACTGAGAGTCACTAGACCGCTTACTAGCACTACTAGAATAGTTAATCCTCAACTTAAGGCAATCTTTTCAAACTGCCTTCTAACTCATCATCATCCTTAACAGTTCTCGAGGTCCTCTCAGAGTGCATTCTTTAATATCCAACCCTTTCTTATAAGTATAGTCCACAACCCTCGATAATCCAAAGTCGTAATAAAATAAATTGCCTATAATATTCCATCCTTAATCCATAACTCTTTCACAATTCATGGATTCTTCCTAGTCTCATTCGGTACTAAGTACTCTGCTCCAATGAGCTAACTCCGTGATCATCACTTAAATATTAAACCATAATCTCATAATATTTGCCACCAATTATCTGGTGGATTCTCAAACATGGATACTACTAATACTACCTTATACTCATCATTATTGGCACCTCTACTAGTGCTAACACACATTCTAGATTCAAACATCTTAATCTTACAATAACTCTCGACGTTAATATTCAACGATTCACACAAAACCAACCCCCAAACTAGGCCAAGGAACCTATCCCTGGCGGCATGCCTAACCAATAGCTCGATACCAACCGTGACCCGACCGAATCCCAATACGAGACCCCGAGGTCGCCGCTCAAAAACACACAAGATAACAAATAACGGGTAAGGCCATAACGGCGATACGCCAAAAACTTTAACACATGCGGAAGCGTATTATAATTAAATAGTGGTGCCCGAGCTAACAAGCTCAAACTATGACAACCTTAGAGATAATGAATCTCTTGGTCCAAAAATAAAATCATGTGATAACAATTTAAAGCAGTTATATACCAAGTCATCGGCGACGTTACGGCCGGAACCCAACATTAAACTAAGTCTACAACTCTAGTCTAACATGCTTAACGGCTAAAAACATGCCGGATAACAAACATAATAAACAAACCAATACATGGTTAAAACAACTAAAGCATGATCATCATAAATACACAAGGCACGACTAACACATGTCGGCTCTCAAAACAAAACTAATAACATAAGTACTAATAATCAAACACACAAAGTCTTGCTACCCCACATAAAGTTTATATAACTTTATGTTCCCATCGTCCTTGCCAAAAGAAAAGGTACTAAAATTACAAGGTAGCAACCTCGTCAAAGCTTCACCAACGCAACTTGATAATCACTTCGAACCACTCGCACGGCTCGGATCTAGGGAAAACAATCAAAACAAATAGGAGTAAGTCATAAAGACTTAGCAAGTTACTAACATAACTTCCTGTCATGGCATCATGCTCAACAATAATAATTCATGCTATTGGCATAATATACATTTCATAAATAATCATGTCAAGGCATTCATACTTAACAATCTTGAATATCATGTTATCAACAAGTATAACATTTCATTAATTCAATCAACCATCATTTCATATCATATCATATTCACGTAGCACATTATTCACATATAAGCACTCGTGAGTCAATTCATACAAAAAGGGATGTGATATCGTTACCCCGCCATGTCGCTCCTGCAAAAACATGTGCAAACCTTTATGTGTCCTCGATATCCCTTTCGTGGATATCGACGCCCCGAGACATTTCCGCCGAAGTTCCGATAGTTATCAAAGTCATGTTTCCATACTACAACCGAGATCAACTACTTCCCTACCGTGGCCATCGATAGAGGTGTGTGCAATCCGGCGCGGCGATCCATCAAAATCACGAATCTCACAATTCGTGAAGATGATGCATCGCCCCGCCCAAAAACTCAACAAACCGACTCCAATTTGACTCAAACTTCAAGCACACGTAATACATTATCATATGCTCAAATAAGTAGGCATGTACTCTACAATCATCTAGTCATGCTTTTACTTCACAACTAGCACATAATCACATTAGAGATAAAAATCAAGGCTCTAATCATCAAGTGTTCTTCATACACTTTAAAATTCTTGGAGGCTTAACCTCCATTAATACTACCCCAAAATTCGTAGGACTTAGGCATATTACTCCTTAATGTCATACTAACCCAATGGTCAACTCCGTTGAGTCATAATCAATCTTTCAAAAATTAGGGTATAGAAGCCGTTGGCCTCAATACTCTCCTATGTCCATACTAACATGAATAAATAGGTTACTAAGGTCATTAAACCCATAAGACCCCAAATCAAACATTTAAGTAGGCAACATAGAACCAAAGTCACAAGTTAGGCATATATATATTCATTTTCACAAGTCATCAAACATGCTTCCAACACTTAAACAAACAAGATAAAATGATTTATCATATATTTCTACCCTTGAATATCATCATAATCATACTTTACAATCTGTTTACTAAGGGTATTAAACCCATAAAACTCCAATCAAACAATTAAGTATGAAACATAGAATCAATGTCACAAACTAGGCATATATATATATTCATTCTTCCCATTTCATCAAATAAGAGCCTAACCATTTTATCAAATATGCTCCCAACACTTAAACAAACAAGATAGAATAATTCATCATATGTCTCTACACATGAATATCATCATAGTCATACTTTACAACATGTTCATTCAACCAAAATTTCATCATCTAGCATATAGTGAAACATGGCATCTCTACAAGCCTAACAATTTCATCAAACATGCTCTCAACACTTAAACAACAAGATAGGGTGATTTATCATACATTACCACACATAAATAACATAATAAACATGGTTTATAATCTGTTTATAATCTGATCATACAACCAAAAATATAACATTTAGCATACACGTGAACATAACATCTCTACAAGTCTAACTATTTCATCAAACATGCTCCCAATGCTTAAACAACAAAGTAGGGTGATTTATCATACATTATCACACATAAATAACATCCTAAACATGGTTTATAACCTGTTTATAATCTGATCATACAACCAAAAATATAACATTTAGCATACACGTGAACATAGCATCTCTACAAGTCTAACTATTTCATCAAACATGCTCCCAATGCTTAAACAACAAAGTAGGGTGGTTTATCATACATTATCACACATAAATAACATAATAAACATGGTTTATAACCTGTTTATAATCTGATCATACAACAAAAAATATAACATTTAGCATACACGTGAACATAGCATCTCTACAAGTCTAACTATTTCATCAAACATGCTCCCAATGCTTAAACAACAAAGTAGGGTGATTTGTCATACATTATCACACATAAATAACATCTTAAACATGGTTTACAACCTGTTTATAACCTGTTTATAATCTGATCATACAATAAAAAATGTAACATCTAGCATATACGTGAACATAGCATCTCTACAAGCCTAGCTATTTCACCAAATATGCTCCTAATGCTTAAACAACAAGATGGAATGATTTATCATGCATTATCACACTTAAATAGCATTAAAATTATGATTTACAAACTGATCATAATCTGTTTACACAACCCAAAATACATCATTTAGCACATACAAGATCATGGCATCTCTACAAGCCTAACTATCTCATCCAATATGCTCCCAATACTTAAACAACAAAGTAGAATGGTTTGTCATGCATTACCACACTTAAATGACATCAAAATCATGGTTTATAATAGGTCTACAATCTGTTCATACAAACCAAATTCATCACATAGCATAAACTAGAACATGGCATCTCTACAAAGTCCTATGTGCTCTCATTGACCTCATATAGCAAGATTGTTTTCCCTAGGGTCAATGAGGCTAAAAGAAATAAGAAGGGATGTTGTAACTTACCTTAAATAAGCCCTACAATATGTACAAAACGTCCATGCAAAGGTGGGTATGTGATCTCCTTGCCCTCCTCTTCTCTTCTATGGTTCGGTTTTGGAAATGGACTCCTCAAGCTTTGGCCACCATTGTTGATCACTCAAGAACCTCCCAAGAACACTAAGAAAACTCTCCTTTCAGCTCTCAAAATGTTGTCCACGTTTTTGGAGAGAGATGGCAGAAAATGGAAGGCTTAGTGGAGGCATTTGGTCAATCTTTGGTTGAAGTGGGGTGGGAGAAGGTGTCCAATGCATGTTTGTGCATGTGGATGTTCTTTCCTTGCCAAGTGTCTTGCATGCACCCAAGGATTCTCAAAACTTGTTGAACATGCAATGGAGGATAGGTAGGACGAACTAGGGTAGTTTGGGTAGGGTTAGGTTGGCCAAATAGAAAGTCTAACACACAATGAGTGGTCAACTATAGTAGACCAGAATTTGGGTCATTTTACAAAATGTTTCTGTATCGAAATACACGTCCTAAAATTACACAAAAGGCATTTTTAGAAATATCTATGAGTCTAGTTTCTAACACATCAAACGGATCCGAATTCCGAGTTTCGTACACAAAGTTATGGCCAAAATACTACAGACCTATCGTGGCCTTCGGAAATACGCGAATTTCCGAAAATCAAACTTGAGCGTGTTTAAACGTTTACACGACCACTCAAAAATAATTCTAAGTTAAATTCCCCAAGGTCCCCTAGTCATCTAGGGTCAAAATAATACCAACCGAAAAAGTCGTACAAAGAAAAAGAACGACAAGAAGTAAAGTAGCAATCAACCCGTCGATTCGACAAACATTCAAACAAGATTTAAATCATGTTAAGGATATTATGAATTATATCTAATACTTACATATATGCATCCATCTAGAACTCTAACACATCTAAACATGTTATTTAATCATCACGTAAAGATTTAGGACCAAATTGAGGTCAGGAACACAAAAACTCGAGTAAACTCTCAATCGCGTCGCATTTCGATTATCGTCGAGTTACGACTTGTGACTTTAGCAAGTTAACAACTAAATGACATCTCTTAAAAGTATTTTGGTCTTAATGTGATCTCTCATGCACATCTATACTCTCTCATAAATCAAATAAGCGATCAACAAAGGAAGAAGTGCGAGCATTGCACGCAATTCAAGCTAACCGGGAATCGGGGTCTTACACTTATGATGAGAGACCGGTGAGGATTCTTGATACTAAGGAGCAAATCTTGATAACAAAGAGTATTCCATTAGTCAAAGTCTTAGGGAAGAACCATTACATTGAGGAAGCTACTTGGGAAACCGAGATCGATATGAAAGAGAGATACCCTTTCCTATTTGATGATTCTGGTATGAATTTAGGGACTAAATTCCTTTTAGTGGGGGAGGATGTGAGAACCTATAACCTACTTGTATAACATGTCTTCTATACTTGTTTAACATGATTAGAATGTGTATTTAACATGCTAGTAGTATCCCTAACATGTTTGACTTGATTGTATTCCTTGGTCGAGTCATAATTGTAGTATCGAACTCTTATGCCTTGCATGCTCTAGTTTGGCTTGTTCTTGCTCGGGCCTTGAACTTTTGGACTTAGCCAAGACCATGAGAGTCTTTTATCATTGTTAAATGACCCTTAGTACTCATTCTTATGCTTCTTTAAGTTGTATATGCCTTATGTGTGTTATACCTTCAATTCTGGACCTGTTTGACCCAGCGTTTGGCCTGAGAATTTGTTCCATTCTCCCAACCGAACAACTAGGGAAATGTTCGGCCCTATGAACCGAACAACAAGGAAGAAGTTCAGCCACCTCAACCGAACTGATGGATTCCAGCATGACGGGAATTTTCTACAATTCTGGTTGATTACTCTTGTACCCTTACTAAACCTCTTCCATTAGTGACCTTAATCATTTGTATTAGAACCTTATTAGTCTAACCTAAGTCTAAACAAGATTGTTAACCCTATTTCCCTCACTCTCCATGCGCCATGTGTTTTCCACTCACGCTAATTAAGCTGATTTCTCCTACTTTTGTTGTAGACACTCTCTTTGCCATTCATTTATTTTCTTCTTCTTCCCTTGTCTGGAGAGAGTTCGTGCGTGAGAGTCTTGGTGAGATAGTGTGTGAGGGTTTGGCTCCCAAGAGATTTCAAGACCCGCTTGCGATTCCGAGACAGTCGTTTCGAAGCCGCCGTCGAGGAGATCGATTATAACCGATTAGTTTTCTTGCTTTCGTCTTTTGCTTGGCTTGAGGTAAGCTATTGATTTCCCTTAGGTCTTTTATGCTAGATATAACATGCTACCCCCTTTCTTCATGTCTAAATCATACTCTCCTTGACTTCTACTATGTTAATAATGTGTTTTAGAGAGTTATGAATTTCTGGAAATTATTGGGTTTGAACTTAGTTGTTTTGTTTTGATACTAAGCCTAGAATTAAAAGTGTTCTATACTATGTTAGAAATAACTATTGTTCTTGGATCATAGACTTTCGACAATTATTTGGAAATCGTGATTCTAGGGTTCCATAATTTGGAAACTTGAGTTTATTCTTAGCTATGGTTATTATTTGGATTAATGACCTAGTCTAATTGATTCGTTAACTTAGAAAAGAGTTTGGAATACAACTAGTGTTTAAACTCTACTTGGTTGGATTTATAGAAATGACTCAACGGAGTCGACATTAGTGAGCTATTGAACAATACCGGCTCAATGATCAATCCCTACGATGTTATTACATGCGTTCCACTAGAAAATTAGTTCTAGACTCTTGAATTGGATTGACCATCATGCTTGCACTTATATGTCACATAAAATAAATGCCTATTTTACGTAATGAGTTCACTCTTGTCGACTTGGTTATTGATGAGAATTATCTACTTGTCTTGAACGAGGTCGCTCTAGTCGAGCTCGTTCTATACTTGATTATCTGTTGAGTAAACATTACTTGGCATTTGCATGAGTCCAACTGGCATACTTGCTCCCGCACACATGCCTCCACTGTGGCCACAGTAGGGAAGTAGCTCCATTTGGCCAACCTATACGCGTTCATTGGGTGTCTATCCCGGGCATCTCCTCGGAAGGTCAATTTATTTTTCACACCCATCTGACACCCGCACGTTCCCGAAAGTGTTTGCATGCAGGAACTACGCAGCGGCCCGGCTCTCCATATATCCTTAATTCTATGTGATTTACTTCTTAACACTTATGTGAAATAATGTGCATCTCAAATATATGACCTCTATGCTTGTGATAATGTCTTTCCTGGTGTGCTGCATATTTCCATGTCATGCATGATTGATAGCTTACGAGTCTTTATGACTTACCCTCTCCCCTTTACTGTTTTAGATCCTAGCAGGACAGGTCCTTCTCGTTGACTTAGCTCTTATTTATTTACTTGTTGTATTAATTGCTTAGCTTGGGTTCCAGCATGTAGTGTCGCTGAAGACTTGGTTTAATTGCTTAACTGTTTAATCAGGTGAAATGATTTTTAAAATACCGACCTTTTAGTGTCAAGTTTTGTTATAACTGAAATGTTGCGTCACGTAAGTTTTAAAACTATTGAGTCCTTGCATGATCGTTTTTACTTGTTTCCCCCTATTTGGACGATCCGGTCCACGATCCCATCTCGGGTCCGAGTTGGGTCATCACATGGACAAGCAGGCTTAGGACTATCAATTGTGTTGCGGAATCATCTACGCTAAGCATTTCGAGGTAAGAGGTTATACCTCTTTTAGGTTTCGATCTTTTAAATACTACTCGTTAGGTTTCCATTTAATTCCTTGATATTAATGTCTCTTTGAAACGTACGTCGATTTTAAATCGACATTTGAAATTTGAACTCTGTTGTTTACACTTCTTTCGAAATCATGATGTCTATTTTTTTATAATTCTCACATAATTATCAAGCTTCATGTGGGATAGTGTTTTGATATGAAAAATATGATTTTTGCAATGCGTAGTTTTTGTTGTAATATTGCATTCTTTGGAAATTCTATCATGATCACTAAGCCGGTTACATGTTATCGAATTATTAATTTTATCGAATACCACTTGATTATGGATGTGATTATCGAAAAATTAAATTTATCGAATGTCACCTCGCTAGTGGTATGGTTATCCGGATATACCAATTTTATCGAACTATCGAAACTCTTCGGAGTAAATATTTGAATTTGCTTATGTGATCATGGGATTCTGTGAGTAGTCAATTGTCTCAAATCGGTATGGGACGGTTGGTGACAGTTGGTTACTCGAGTCACCTTTATACGTTTATTTTATTTGGATTCTTACTCACTTAAATTAAAATTTGATAATTGCTTCCGCTTATCGATATTTGAATGATTAATTTTGAATATTATAAAAATATTCATCTCTGATTTGTTTCTGGTCAACTCTTCCTTAGTAACCGGAGGAGTTGTATATGAACTTACTGAGCATTGTTCGCTCAGTCCTTCATACTCTTCTTTCTCAGGTAATGAGTAAGATTTATTAAAGGATTTCAGTTCAGGTAGACCAAGATGACAGTTTCCGAGAATTTTAGATCTAGTCATTTCTTATCGAATCACTTGATAGTACATTAAATAAAGGTTTAAATCTCAATTTGGTCACCCTAATTTCGGCTAAAAATCATTAAGCTCACTCTGCTTTTTTTTCCTCAATTTGATCACTCTACTTGGACATAAAAATCACGTTTATCACTCTGTTTAAACATTTTGATGGAAAACATAAAACATTTACAGAAACCCAAAATTACCCTTACCCAGACCATTAACTTTTAGGGATCCATTAGTAATACTTATAAACTGAAAAGTACTTTGGATTTTATTTATTTTAGATCTGGAAAAAAGGCTTCAATGGTCCCGCTACCCTTCATCAATGACTGCTCTTAGTAGGTTAGTAATTGCTTTTTTATATCCTAATTCCTAAGCTCTAGTCGGCTACTGGACGAGAGATGGTCGGCAGCCTCAGTAGTAAAGGTTTCGGGTCTCGTCCTAAGATGAGATCGACCCGCCTTTGATAGGGGCAAAACCCAACCTCGTTATCATACGATGGCCGATCGAGAAACTAGTAGGGAATGGGAGACTTTCATCTGGGTTTGTTGAAGAATAACTAGAAGGGGAACGAATTGGGTTGCAGGTGAATCTGAACTGTATGGCAGGCGATGATGGAGAGCATGGCTGGAGAAGACTCACCGGAGAAGGAGGCGAACTGAGGAAGAGAGATTGGGTCCGACTCTGAACTGCTTGGGGATGATTCGCCGGAAAAGATGAAGGTCGCTAGGGTTTGGGTATTTGGAAAAGGAGCTGGATTGTTGGGATTCAGAAAGGGGTCAGCAATGGAGATTTGCCAGGTCTGGGGCGGTGTGAGAACAGGATGGAGCAGAGAGATGGAGATGGGTGAAGGGTGATAGAGAGAGAGAGAGCTTGGGCAATGCTTGATTTTGTTTCTGGGCATGAGAATGGAGATAAGGTCGGCACTGTTTCGGGCTTGTTGCTGTCACAGTGAGAGAGGTGAGAGAGATGAGAGAATCAATGTTACGGGTAAGGCCGACACTGTTTGGAGGAAGAGAGATTGGGTCCGGTTCTGGACTACTTGGGGATGATTTGCGGGAGAAGATAAAGGTCGTTGGGGTTTGGGTATTTGGAGAAGGAGCTGGATTGTGGGGATTCAGAAAGGGGTCAGCAATTGAGATTCGCCAGGTCTGGGGTGGCGTGAGAACAGGATAGAGCAGAGAGATGGAGATGGGTGAAGGGTGAGAGAGAGAGAGAGCTTGGGCAGCGCTTGGTTTTGTTTCTAGGCGTGAGAATGGAGATAAGCCCGGCACTGTTTGGGGCTTGTTGTTGTCACAGTGAGAGAGGTGAGAGAGATGAGAGAATCAATGTTACGGGTAAGGCCGACACTGTTTGGGTTTAGTTTTTATTTTTTAGTTTGAACCCTCAACTTTTAACATTGTGAGTAACACCCTTCAACATAATAAGGGTATTTTGGTCTTTTCAATGATTTCCATCCAACATAATGGACAAAAATGACTCAAGTGATCTTATTGAATGTCAAAGCCAAGTAGAGTGATTAAATTAAGGAAAAAAAAGTAGAGTGAGCTTAATGACTTTTGGCCGAAAGTAGAGTGACCAAATTGAGATTTAAACCTTAAATAAATTATAGTCTCGTGTTAAGTACCAGATTAATTTTGTATTGAGATTTAAACCTTAAATAAATTAGTCAAGGATGTTTAAGATTTAATTATTATAAGATTTCGAACATATATGATTTAAGTAATGATTGTTAGTAACGTGGCCAAATTGTAGGACCGCGATACCAATACCAAATTTTGGGGCGTTACAGGTTGGTATTAAAGCAGGTCCTGCCCGAAAATGTGGGAAAAAAGTGTTGTGCGGGCCAAAGTGCTACACCGTAGAAGGTGGGAGTCACCTTATGATCCCCGTACGAGCCACCTCTTGAATCCCGCATCGCCTAGGGTACGATTTGGCCTTGACGAGGACATCAAGGATTTAAGTGGGGGAGATTGTAATATCTCAATCCCACATTAGGTAGATGTAAGACTTGTATTTTATTTATAAGGTAGTCATGCACTACTACTGGGCACCAACATCATTCATGGACTTTTGAGTCGGCTTGTGATGAGCCTGATGACCCAATGTATTGCGTGCTCAGTGGGCTAGTAATAATGCTTATTACACGTGGCGGGCGCTTCGAACTCGGGCGTTACACTAAAGCCTTTGATCCGTCTCGATTGATGACGTAGCTTGTGTCATAACTTTCTTCCAATCCTTCTAGTTGAGATTACCTCGATTAAGTTGTAGATAACAGTCGCCCCAAGCTTCGATCAGTGTCTTAGTGCCGCCTTCGCTCCAGCAATCTTCTCGACTGTCGCCTCCGCCACTATGCCTATGTTAACTACTGTGCGCAGTGGAGTTATCCTTTCATTTAAGACGTTCCGGTGGTCGATCCCGGTGATCTAAGGTTGTCTTTATGGGGTGAAGGAGGGGTTAGGGATGCCGGAGGTGAAGTGAGAAAGAATATGGCGAGGTGAAAGAGCACCAAAATGTGAATGGGAATGGGAAAGGAAGGGAGGTTGGTCGTACATTTGATTATCGGAGTGGGGTTAAACCACCAACTGCTTATTGGAAGATGGACAGCTGGATCAGGGTGAGGAGAGGGCTGGGGTTAGAGCGAATTGGATTTCAAAGTAAACTGGGTGTATCGAAAAATTGGAGAAGAAGGCCTTAGGTCATTTTCTAAACTTTAGGGATTCAATTGTAAATTTTGATATAAATTAGGTTTGAAAAAAAATCATTTTAGTCGTTACAAAATGTATATGGGCAACTTAACGGTATTTTGCTAACGGCATCCATCAAAAGGACTGTAGCTGAAAAAATTTAATACTCGAATGAGCCAGATTTGAAAAAAAATTGTTAATGGACTAAAACTGTTAACGGCCTATACTCAAAGGACCAATGGTGTGATTAACCCTTTTTTAAAATATCTAGAAAACATATGAATGGGCATTTTGGTAAAAAAAAATTCAAATGTGTTATATTAAGTATTTTATAGAGGGTGTATTAACTACTTATGATAATATGACAAGAATCAATCCAATCGATTCATGTAGTCTGCTAAAGTAAGGTTGATCTCTAAACAAATGTTCATTTTCAGTTTTTTACCAATAATCTAAGGAGTTGACATTTTAATTTTTTTAGTAAATTACAAAAGTTATAATTTTTCCCAACTAAATAATGGTCATGTTTGACTGGAATATAGATTAAAAAAATTAATGTATATATTATTATTTGAAGGAGAAAAGCTACATTTGAAGTACTCGAACAAACGATCAACGTCGTCCATGGCGTCGTATTATTATTTTCCTTTCAATTTCCCCCAACGGTGTATTAATTGTATAGGGCACTGTTCTCATACTTGAGCGGGAACTTGCAATTATTTTGAATAATTATTTAATACTATTTATTATTGAAAGGATTAAACCGAGGAATTTACCCTCGGCACATCGACCCTCGGCACAATAAATGGCCCCACTTAGAAAGCCACTAGTAACGAAGACATAACCACTCGCCCCTAAGATAAACGATTTAACCTCGGCACAATGACCCTCGGCACGATGCGGGTTCGGCCTCGGTAGCTAAAGACCTGATGTCCTTGGCCCCGCCACCATCGGTCTCTGGTACTCGGCCTCGGCAATAATAAACAACTTTGTCACAAAACCACTCGGCCTCGGCGAACTAATCATCATCCGCCACGACAAGCGCTTCCCTAGGCAGAAAACGGCGCGAGCAACCACCAACTCCCAGACAAGCGCCACGGTTCACTTATTTCGGCGAAGACCCTCAGCGCATTTAATGATCGCGCTTTATGCCCCCAATCACCGGCCCCACGTCAACATAAACATCGGTATAAATAGAGTGCATTTAATATGAAGGTAAGAAAATTCAGAGATATCACAACTCTCTTATCACTGCCTCCTATCAAACAATTATCACGGCGTATTTATTACCCTTTTTCTACCGGAAACCTTACTCTCACACCGGAGGGTTCTAGTCGGGCCGCCCAGGCTCATTAGATGTTTGTTGTTTAATTTGTGCGGAGTTAACCAGGGAAGGACGAATCAGCGACCGCCACCTCATCCCTCCCTCACACGTGGACAACAAGACAAGATCACCTCCAAAAAAGCGTGATCGGTTGGTTCGATTCGTAGTTTGGGGAAACGACTTTCTCAATCACTGGCGTCCATAACGAGAAAGGATGGTGAGGTCCAGAAAGCAAACCTCTAAAAATGTCACCCATTTGCATCCACCAGCCGAGAAAAAAACTTGAAACCCACAAAGCGAGGGACTCAATAATCCCGGTACGGTGTGTCTTGAGGGATCAAGAGGCTCGCTCACGGCCAAGGCTTGACTCTCTAACAAAAGCAGTGGTGGCCTTAGGCCAAGGGATGAAAGTCGATTCAAAGAGATTGACTCTTCAGAGCCAACAAGGAAGAACCTCGCGGAAAAGCAGAATAAACCCCATGGTCC
>JABEVN020004243.1:0-14839 GCA_013146195.2 Codonopsis lanceolata | reverse complement strand
AGATCTTCTACGTAACTATAAGTCTCACACCCGTCGTTGTTTGAAACTCGTGAACACGACTCAGTGTATCCTCAAGTTCTCGTTTTTGTGGTTTAGCTTGTTTTGTTGTTTTTGTAGTCGCTTTTAGTCTTTGATTATTTTCTTCCCACGCTTGGTCTAGTAGTTTATGTGGGTTTTGTGATCTCCAAGATTCTATATCTTGTGAGATTTTTGTGTAAACCGTTAAGGTTCAAAAACGCTTTGAGTTTAATATAATTTGTTGCCTGAGGTTTGATCTACAAGTTTGATACTTGTAGATTGTTTTGTGTGATTTTCCTCTAAGTTCTGGTGAGTTTAAATCTGAAAACAAATACTTCCGCTGCTATTTTCTCGTTATACACTTTCATTGTTACAAACATTGTTGCAACATTCACCGCAACATTGACAGTAACATCGCTCCATATTGAGTTTCCGTGGCATCGCTTCTTCAATTGTATCGTGAGCCTCTTGACATCACTAAGAGTAGATTCTGGTTAGAAGCCATGATGGATTCTCAATATGAGAATTTTGTTCGTCCTAATACTTTGAAAAAGAAAGGTTTGTATAATGATTTTTGTTATGCTAACTCTTCTCGTCTCTAAAGATGGTGCGTAATCTAATCGATTTGATGGATGCATATAAGGAGTTGTACAATGATTGGGAAAAGAGAGTTTGTCAAGTTAAGTTGCTTAAAAAAGGCAAATGACTTGTTAAAGAAGGCTAATGAAGAAATGAGAGTGTATTACAAGGATGGAAGTCTGTTTGACAAGAAGGATGTGAGATTGAAGGTTTGAAAGAATTGAAGCCAATGAAACCAATGGAACTCAAGCCAACAAAATATGGATGAGATCTCAGATTCAATTAAAGTCTTGTAAATCGGTATTGGTTTATTCCAAGATGTTTGTGAGAGAGGGTGAAGGTACTCTGAACCTAAGCGACCACACAAAATTTTCAAAATACAAATTTCTTTGAAAACCCAAATCAAGGAGAAAATTTTGTGTGTCATTTTTGTCATAAGCTCGGGTCATATTCAACCATTTTGTTTTCGAAAAAGGCTATGTAGAGGATGATGTTAGGCAAGCTTTCTTGGCAAAAAATCGGATGCAACATTGTATGAGACGCCTGATGCAACAACCAATGCTTGCAACATTGGAAGTCACATGGAAGTCTCATTGATCGTATCGAAATCTCATCCTCGAAAAAAATCAAAGTTTTAAACAGATGTGGGTTCTAAGGGTAGTAATGACAGTCAAATATTGTGAACCCTTTGATATGTATGTCCGGTTAAGGCAGTCTATGATGAATCTCCTCCAAAATCTTGAGAACCATCGAAACGATAAAATCTGCACATGATATTCAGTTCGGCGGATCTGGTGGTTCGGGTGGAAAAATAAGGATGTTTCACCAATGTTGTTCGGATGTTGTTCGGATGTTGCAACATCGGAAGAAACATTGACCACGTAACCGGCGAGGAAATGAAGTCATTTGGAGCAATTCAAATCAGGAGATGATCGATCCCGATTGGTGATCGGAAATTGACATTTAAGCAAGATTGAGAAAAAACCATCCAATCTCAAGTGATAGGTGATATTCATGATGGCATATACACAGGAGAAAGAAGTAAGGTTGAATCTCAAAAATTTGCATGCTTATCAAAATATTTTTGAGAGAAGCCTTAATCTTTATGGATGCTTCAAATGATCAAAGATTATGTGTTCACATTGATGTGTTAACCTTGTTTTTTGATAACACCTATGCATTTTGCAACGCAAAAATCCAGTTTATTATTCTCGAACTAATCACATTAATTTAAGACACCATTTTTTTAGAGACTTGGTTGATTATGTAAATTGTTTGCATTGAACATGTTGGGACCGAAAATCATCTTCGATATATTTGCCAAGTGTCTTGTTTTTGAGAGATTTTTTCTATCTTTGGAAATCTCTTGTGTTTTGTGTGCCATATGATTTTACACTTAGTTAATTATTTAAAAAAAAAATTAGGCATGATTGCATTTTGTCTTTAGAGGGCACTCTAGATCATTGTCTCACATGTATGTATCTCTTGTGGTTGCTTGGGAATTTCATTCAAAATCATTTGTGATTTCATTGTTATGATTCTCTATCTCTCTCCAGTTCTTGAGTATGTTTAAAGTCCACAAAGGAAAGAGCTACCTTTTGAAATTTTTGGGATCTTTAATTTGTCAAAGTACTATGGAGCTTAGGTTTTATGGGTTGATCTTGAGTAAATTGACTCCCTGATTGAAAAAGTGTGAAAGCTACCTAACGGAAAAGAGCTACCTATGAACAAGGTTGTGGCACCTTTCTTTTGGAACTATGAATCTTCGGTTCATGGGTTGATCAAAATGCAAAATGCTTCCCTTGGTAAATAGTGTGAAAGGTTCCTAGTGGCATGTTTGAATAGCTTGAAATAAAGTAGAGCTATATTCCTAGGGAAATAAAGTACCTATGGATTTTGGTTGTGAAAAAATTTATGATCTTGGGAGAGAAATTTGGTTGAAAAATTAAAAAAAAGCAAAATTGTAAATAAAATCACAATTTTGGCGAATGCATCTCGAATAACATTAGGAACTACATCTTTTGATCCGGTCTTTATCACTTGTGTGTGATTGTTTTTTTTTTTATTTCTTTTGCCTAGCTTTTAGTCATCATGTTTTTTAGGCATAAAATTTAGGACATGCATTGTTGGCAATGATATTCAGCTTGGTGAAATTTTGTCCTAACCTCAAACTGTGCAAATCAATTTCCAAAAATCTCCATGTTGAAAAACATTTAGTGGTTGTCTAATTTTTGTGTGAAACTAAGAGGTTTTGAATTTGGATATGATGTGCTCGCTTGCTAAGTGGTGTGATCAAATCTTGGTGAACACTTTATTGTGTTTTTCAAAATCTTGATTTTTGAGAGTTCCTAAAGTTTGTGTATCCTCTTCCTTTTCTCCAAATAGAGGAGAGTGATCAAGTGTTTCTTGTGATGGTGATGATGATTTCTCATTTGTGCTCCTTGCACAAATCCGTGGGGAGATGAGATTTTCTAACCAATGCAAAGTTAGGTGATTTGATTGGTGTTGAATAAACACTTGTCTTTTGATTTGACCAGAAAGGTTCAACAAAGGGGGAGATTGTAAGGGTAAAATAGGCATGACCTATTTTATCTTGTTTTCACCTTTCTTGGTCAAAGTAGGATTTTATTTAGTCAATGTTTATTTTAGGTGTTAGATTTTGTTTAGATTATTTTTGGTAGATTGGTGTGTTTTTTTTATAGGAAAATCTTTGGTAAATATTTCAAAAGATTTTGGAGATTTAGTTATACATGTTTGGTAACAAATCTTTTAAAAGATTTTAAAGATTTAGGCAATATAGTTTTGGTAACTAGATCTTTGCAAATATATTAGTTATTCCAAGTATTATAGTCTAATTAGGAAACAAAATCTTGTATAATTTTCTGTTTAATCTCTTTCCTAGTAGGATTTGTTTGTTGGCCGTGTGTACGCAGGATTCCTTGGTGTCTTGGTTTACGTGTTTTGCAGCTTATATATAGAAGAGAAGTCGAAAGTTTGAAGGTGCCAGAGAGCCCGAGCATGAGGAAGAAAAACAAGGTGTCGTAAGCTTACAAGACTACGCCATATTCGAGAGCTTGCTATTCGTAAAGCAAGCGCGAGTTTTGATTAGAAGTCTTATGTGCCGTGGTGAGAAAAGAGAAAACATCCCATACACGAAGATCTTTCTACGTACTATAAGTCTCACACCTGCTACTGCTGTTTGAAACTTCAGGAACACGACCTTGTGTATCCTGAAGTTCTGTTTTTGTGGTTTAGTTTGTTTTGTTGTTTTTGGTAGCTGTTTTTAGTCTTTGATTATTTTCTTCCCACGTTTGGTCTGATAGTTTATGTGGGTTTTGTGATCTCCAAGATTCTATATCTTGTGAGATTTTTGTGTAAACTGTTAAGGTTCAAAAACAGTTTTGAGTTTAATATAATTTGTTGCCTTGAGGCTTGATCTACAAGTTTGATACTTGTAGATTGTTTTGTGTGATTTTCTGTCTTCGAAGTCTGTGTGAGTTTAAATCTTAAAACAAATATTCCGCTGCTATTTTCTGTTATACACTTTCAGTTCACATTGTTACAGCCATTGTTGCAACATTCACTGCAACATTGACTATAACATCGTTCCATATTGAGTTTCCGTGGCATTGCGTTCTTTCAGTTACTATAGCAAATGGGACTGTACTAGGGACGTTGCAATGAAGTATAAGAAGTCTTTGATTATCGTAGTCAAAAAGCGATGTGGTGGATCTCAATAAAAAAACGACAGATTAGTAAGAGACTGCCCAGGAGGAATAGGAACATCAAAGAGAACCGAACGACGTTGAGGCGCTAACCAAACCCTTTCCAAACCCCTACTACTAGAGACAAGCCATCGCAGTTTTGAGATGGGATCGTCGTCATCTTTATAAATGTTAAATGAAGTTTACCCTCCTTAAAAGTATACTTTGTGAATGACGTGGTGAGGAAGGAAAATTGTGTTGCTCTATTGAAGGTAATTTAAAGGAATTTTGGAAATTTTATTTTTAATTTTATCCTAATTGGGGGTTGTTAATAAAATAAAAACGAAACAGCAAGACCTATCTCCATTCAAGATATTCCTAAAACAAGCCAAAAGCTTGAAAGAGAAATTTGCATAAAAGGGTACAAAAGATACTACAAGAAGTCAATGTAACAAAACGATAACGATACCCTCTCCATGCTTTCTAGATGCTAGTCATCATTGTTGGTGATTCGAAATTTGTATATGTAACTAAATTAAATGTTCCAATGCGGTTGGTTGGCTTATCATTTCTTTTAGAATTAAATAATAATTTGGTCCCTGGACATGTCGAAAAAGAATGTTTTGGTCACCGGACAAAAAAACAATCGAATATGGTCCCTGGACATGTTTTCTTGGATCAATTTACCCCCTCCCATCGTTAGCGTTAGTTTTGCCGTCTGTTTTGTTTTTAATTGACGATAATGCCCTTGGTCTAAACAAACACATGATCTATATACCAACAGATGAAAGCTGGGATTTATTTATAAAGATTTATATAGATATAACCATTGTCTCCATACACAGCATCTCACTGCATCCCTCCTCCACCATCCACACCTCGCAAATCCCCAAATAAGAAGATGAAGAAACAGCTCAAGAAATCACATCCATTTTCAAGTATGATAATTAGAAATTCCTACTGGATTCATCACAGATCATTCGTAAGCTGAACCCAGATGTGGTTCGATCTGTTCTTCACCAAAATCAGGTGGGTGATCCCAAACGATTGTTTGACTTCTTTAGATGGTCAGTTACTCAAATGGGTACCCCTCAAAACTCGCAATCTTTCTTGGTTCTTGCTATAATTCTCTGTAATTACAATTAATTGGTGTCTGCAAACCGTGTATTCGAGCAAATGATTGATACTCATGTGACAATTTCAGCTGTTCTGGACTCGAATAGTCGTATTGGTCGAGAAATTGTGGAGTTTAAATTTAGTTCTGAGGTTTTTGACATACTGATTAGTGCTTATAAGAATAAGGGTTTGTTGAATGAAGCTGCCGGCAACCCCAATTCAGCCTCTCACACTGACAACGCCATACCCATTGCCTCCACCATCACACCCAAATTTCGGCGACCAACTTTAATTCCCCTTGTGGGTTTGATGGGTTAGTGAATTTCTTTATGATTTTAGGAAAGCATACCAGTAAATTTGCATACCCAGATCAAAATTTTCAACTCCCCATGTTGCTTCCATCATTCTCGATGGATTCTACCAGAAACGAGGCCGTTGGTGGCCGAAATCGGAGAGCGAGCGACGAAAAAACGTAAACGTATTGTTGGTGCTTCCCTCGCCGGATCTGGAAAAAGCGTTGGGCGGTGACCAGATCTGGGTAGAATAAGTGTGAGATAAGAAAGAGATGATGACGGAGGGGCAGAGATGATTGGGGTTAGGGCAACTTGGAGTATGACGGGTAGAGCATTGGAGATGGAGGTGAAAGAAGGTCGATGGTTGAAGATGGAGTTTGGACCATATTTTTGTAATTTTGTCAAAGGTTGAAGATAAATTCTTTTTGAATTTGACACAATAACCCTTTATATTTCCAACATTTTGAAAAAAGCCCATATTAAACTTTTAGTGAAGGTGTTTTTGGCATTTGAAATAATATTGGACGGAAAATGTAACGCCAACGGTGGGAGGGGCAAATTGGTCCAAAAAGACATGTCCAAGGACCAACTTCTATTTTTTTTTGTCCGAGGACCAAAACATTGTTTTTCGACATGTCCAGGGACCAAACATTATATTAATCCTTTCTTTTATTTACAGAAATGATAATTTTGAATTTTGAAAAGTATTTAAGTACATATTAATTTACGGAAGGTATTGACCGATTTCCAATTGTTCCCTTTTTGATAATATTTACAATATCTAAAATAATGCTAACATTTATTTAGAAATGTTAAATTTCAGCTTATTTAGGGGAAATAATCCAAATTGATAGGCTACTCAATTTGTTTTCTTTAATTAGAAAATTTATTTATTTTTTACAAAAAAAATTTTATCGGTCAAAGCTACTCTAGTACAACATATCCATAGAAGTCTTGATTCAAAATGAGATCATGATGATTTTGGTATTCATATATAGAATATAGTTGATTTCTATTTAAAGTTATGTCTATTCTTTCACCCCCTTCCCCTTGTATATATTTCACATAAATTTCTTTCTTTTTTAATTTTAAATCCGAGCCATCAAATATACACTTGACTTAATCTTGATGTGGCTTCATCATAGCCGTAAACACCACTAATTCTAGAGGGGTTCCATTTCCCATTTAATTTAAACCCTATAAATACACACCTAAACCTAATTCTTCCGTCTGTCAGAAATAAATAGTTCCCCTAGGCTGCCTGCCAGCAGCCTTAGGCATCATCACATAGTTAGTGATTTTCTCCGACTAGAATGGCAAGCCGTCGCTCAGTTGATGAAGCTCCCTGTTTGTATGTAGTCTTTCTTTATCAGATTTCTTCATTGTTATGTTGTTTGAGAAACCATAGATCCAATCGGGGAACTAGTCACTTGTCATGACCGCTCCCATAAATCTTGTTCGGATCAGAAGATTTTTTTACCTTTCCGATTCCCATCATCTTATTTAATGCCAAGTTTTGGTATCTATTTTGTCAAAAATTTAAGCTTATTTTTGGCAGGTCATGAACAGAAAAAAAGGTTTTTTTTTTTTTGAAATTTAGGCCGATACAAGTCATCAAGAAAAGTGAAAGTTCTCTATTCATTTTCTCAGATTGATTTTGTGTATTTTTTGGTGTGAATAAGACAATGATGCTAACGATTGGTTTAATTGTATTGTATTTCTTTTTAATATATAGTATGTTGGTGGTATGGGAACGTTGGAAGGGATTGAAGTTCATATTAGAAGAAAGATCGTTATTTATGACATTTCAAGTAGAGGTAATTAGCATCACTTTACATCACTATTATTATTTTTTACTTTGGCTGGATTTTTATGCTTTTCGTTGGTCACTTTATTTATGACTAGTCTGATTATAATTTGCAAGTCATATTTCTCATTTTGGTAATCTGAATGGCTCTTCCAATATAATCAAGTTTAGTATGGTTAATGGTTCTATCCAATTTGGTATTGGTTAAATATAACCTCACTTGTGTTGGCTAAGCAATATATAGTATCTTATTTTAGCTAAAAATAATTTCTTCTTATTTCATGTTCCTGAAAGATGTTTTCTAGATCAAGTTCATCATTTGAGCATCAGTCATAAATTAGTCTCATCTCTTGTTTTCTTCCATTTGATGAGATTATTCAACCAATGCAACTCCTTGGCCTTATCTTTAAATTTAATTATTTACTTCTTTTACTGCACTGAAAAAAAAAACTCACCATTAACATTAGTTTTGTAGGATTAGTGCTTGTTTGGTATAGTGTTTTGGTCAAAACGCTGGTAAAAAATACTGCGTTTTCTCTTTAAAAGTGTTTCAATTCAACGTTTTAAAACGCATCGTTTTAAAAATGTATAGCGTTTTAAAACGCTCCAATTTGTAGCGTTTTAAAAATATGTTATGTTTACAACTACTTTGTTTATGAAAAATAGCGTTTTGAAATAGTTTTCTAAACGTGTTTACAAAAATAAAACTGTGTTTTGAAAATGCTGCGTTTTAAAAACGCTACGTTTTGAAAAAATTGCGTTTTTTTTTTTTTTGAAAAAATTGCGTTTTCAAAACGTTGTACCAAACGAGGCCTTAGTTGTTTAAGTTGGGCCATGTTACCTTGCAAAATTCTTAAATAAAGAATTTCAAACAATTCCAAGTAAGGGAATAAAAGTGATAGTCCTATTAAAAAGGGTGGAAATAAGGGTTAACCAATGGCCACTTACTCCATTATCAAGTGCATCATTTGAGCATCAGACATACTCCATTTACTCTACTTTCGAATTTGATGCAGATGTACAAAAATATTTTTCTTCCATGAGATATGGTTATTCAACCAAGTGTCCACCTGAAGCATAGTTGTCAAAGTCGAGAGATGCTGAAAAGGTGATAGGTCCACATTTGAGGTGATTTTTGAGGTGAGAGGCGAGGCGCTAAAGAGACGCTCACGGAAACAATACTAACAGAAAAAATATAAAATACATATAACTTAACAAATCTAAATAAAACATGTTATTATTGAGTGTAATACATGCTACTAAGTCCTAACATAGTATAAAAGATGAAATTATGAGCTAGTTTAAATTCTAAATAATATAATAAATAGTTAACCCACCAAAGTAAAGAGGGTTTTTTTTTAAAAAAATGTAGAGTAATTAAAAAAAATCAGAAATAGAATGAAAAAAATCCCAAATTAAAAATATAATAAATAATAACTAAAATTAAATATCTAAAAATAAAGGAAAATAAACTCTAAGTAGTGATAAAGATGATAAAGATTTAGTAATAGGACAGCACATTAGGAAGAACAAAAATCTTAAGTAGGGGAAAAAATAAAATAAACAAAACAAATTACAAAACCAAACTTAATCTACCAAAACCAACAAACCAACTTCAAGACGAAGCTCGTTGGGTGCCGACGAATGTGTTTGTGAAACTCCGGTCAGAAAATTCCGGCACCAGCGCGTGAGTCTGATTCCGACGACCTCTGGTGATGGCGAAGGCACAGATGAGTTCGCCAAGTTGAGACGAAACCATCTGTGCCCTTAGATTTTATTAATATTGAATATTGAAACCTAGATCTGGAATGAAATTTTTTAGATCTCAGCCAGAAACCCTTGCCCGCCTCGTCCAGACCTCTTGGGGCTACAAACCCTCGACTCGGCTCGCCTCTTGCCTCTGGCACCAAAGGCGAGCACCTTTAACAACTATGACCTAAAGCCCTACCAGACATGAAAACGTTAGATTAATTAACATGAACATGGATGGTTTTTTTACATATTTTTTTCCCCATGATAACTTTTTGTGTGTTGGTTGTTGCATCACATTGAGCATGAATTTGGATACATTGTTCCTTAGGTTGCTCTAGGGTTTGGTAAAATTAAAATACCTCATTGCTTGATTTGCATTGATGCGCTTCGTTTTCCACCTTAATGCATCATCGTCGTTGTCGTCACCATTGATGTTGTTGTCATCGTATCCATTGCAACCACTTTCCTCCTCCTTATCACTACTTTGTCCTTTAGTTTTGATCCTTTCACCTTTGGATAAACCTTGCAGAGTGCAAGAGCTACATCTTCTGTGGATGATGTAATGGAAATCGTTCCAATGGATTTCTTCGGTGATGCATGGACTCCGGGAACTTCTGATCTTTGAATTTCTTTTAATTTAAGCCGAGAGGAATTTTCTGATAAAACTTTGGTAGAAAAGATATCAGAATCAGAAATTGGCAAGTGGATGGAAGGCAAGGTGAGAATTCAAGTTTAGTACGGTTTCATGGATGTTAAGTAGGGATTATTTGAAAACCTGGCTAGATTACCTTTGAGCATCTAATAAATCTTGCATTATTTCTTTCTTTAACAGGTGCACTTGATTGAAGCAGCAATATCGATTGTAACTCAGATCACCGACCAATTAAGTTTAGGATTTTCCTTTAGCTACCACAAGTATGATTGTAAGTATATGCGCCACATCAAACCTTTTATATTTCATGACTTGTGCATCAAACCAGTTATCTGATATGCTCTTCTGGAACGATGTGAAAAAATAAGTTTTTTGAACTGATTTGTCCAAGAAAAAATATGTACAAAATGTAAGCTAGTCATCTACAATCATGGATGCTATATAATTTTTATGGGTTTTACTTTCTTTTTTTCTACAGAAAATGGTATGTTTGGAGCCACAACAGCAGTCTATTTGGTTCCTATCCTCCGACAAAGATCAGAATTCTAGAGCCAATATACTAACACTGTCAAAAAAGAAAAAAATCAGAACGTGTTCGTGAAAAAATTGAACATTTCCATTGTTGGAAAGTAGGGATGAATAAGCTCTTGACTCTGAACTTGTATTGACGAGTTAGTATAAGCATATTTATATATTTTACATATATGTTCTGCCGTCTTCTGTTTTATAATTTGAGCAATTTACAAGACATTGCCTGCAACAATTATAGGTGTAGTGTAGCAAAGCACAAAGGATGGCCCCCACAATAAAGAATGTAGTGTTTGTTTGGTGGAGGGCTTTGATCAAAATATTGGTAAAAACGCAACGTTTTCTCTTTAAAAGTGTTTTAATACAGCGTTTTAAAAATATGTAGCGTTTTAAAACGCTCCAATTTGGAGCATTTTAAAAATGTGTGGCGTTTACAACTATTTTGTTTATAAAATTAGTGTTTTAAAATAGTTTTCCAAACATGTTTACAAAAAAAAATTACGTTTTGAAAATGCTGCGTTTTAAAAATGTTGCGTTTAGAAAAAGTTGCATTTTTAAAACGCTGCACCAGATGAGGCCTTAAACAAACTAGTCTGATATTTGTACTAATATCCATTACAGTTTTTTCATCACTAATATCTAGTTGAGGTGAAACATTAAATAAGGACGAATTCATATTGATCCTGAAATGTTTTATTGAGTTATTTCATATTGAGCTTGTTGGTTCTTCAGTAATATATCCCCTCTTCCTGTTATCGTTAAAATTCCCGTCAATGGTTTTAAAATGGTAAAAGTGCCCTTTTTTGCATCACTACGCGAAATGAGGGTATTATTGTAAGTTATTGATTTATGCATCATTTCCATCCTCAATAAGTAGCCATCAATTAATCATCATCATGTTATTGCCATCCACCACCATCACCACCAATCTACTTTCATTACCATGATGACTGTGTGCTCTTGAAAAAGGAACACTAAAGAAAGAAAAAAAAGTTCACGTTACTTTCATGAGAACTCAAGAAATACATATGAATTCAAATCTCCTAATTTTTAAATAATATTTTAATCAAAACTCCATAGAACAACATATCAAATAAATTGTAGGAAAAACAAAAAGGGGGAGAAAACATGGCTCGGATGTGTAACAAATTGAGCAAACAGAGAAGTCTGATGGGCTGAAACTTAAGATTTTGCTCATATCATTTCGCATCACAGTCGGTGGCCAACGAGCTTGCCCGGAGACAGAGAAGCTAGAGATTTGGAGCGATGGAGACAGATGAAGCGAGAGAGTGAGAGAGACTCTCGCTAGAGGAGAAAATGCCGTAAAGAGCCGGAAGAGATGGACTCGACTAGAGGTGTAAGGGTAATTTAGGCATTGCCTAATTTATCTTCTTTTTTAGATTTAGGTGATATTTTTGGTAATTAAATCTTTGCATAAGTGTTTTGTTATTGATGGTATCAAATTAGGAAACAAAATCTTGTATATTTGTCGGTTTAATTTCTTTCCTAGTAGGATGTGTTGTTTTGCCGTGAATGTGCAGGATTCCTTGGTGTCTTGGTTTACAAGTCGTTGCGAGCCTATATATAGAAGAGAAGTCGAGCGACGCAGTAATGAGAGAGCTTGAGCGAGAATCGATCATATTCAGAGTAGTAAGAGAGATTAAATCCAGGAAGTCTTGTGTGTTGAAATTGTGAGAAGAATTCAACAACTCATACACGAAGACCTTTTCGCATACTGCTAATCGCTGCCAGAAGCTTCGATTCCTTAAGTTTGTGTGTCGCTTCCTAGTTTAGTTGATTGTTTCTTGGAAGCTATTCTTGTTTTGATCTTTTCTTCCCACGCTTGTTTGTAGTAGTTTATGTGGGTTTTGTGATCTCCAAGATTCTATATCTTGTGAGATTTTTGTGTTAATCATGTTCAAAAACAATTTTGATTTTAATATAGTTTGTTGCCTTGAGGCTTGATCTACAAGATTGATTCTTGTAGATTGTTTTTGTGTGATTTTCTGCCTTACTAAGTCTGCTCGATTTCAAATCACAAACAAAACTTCCGCGTATTTTCTCGTGTTACACTTTCTCGATTCACATTGTTATTCGCTTGTCATTGTTGCAACATTCATTTGCAACATTGACAAAGAACATCGCCCCATATCGAGAATCCGTGGCATCGCGTTCTTTCATTTGGTATCGAGCCTTCTCTTGATATCACTAAGAGTCGATTTCGCTTAAAGACGTGATGGATTCTCAATATGAGAATGTGGTTCGCCCTCCTACTCTTACTAATGCTAATTATTCTATATGGAAAGTCAAGATGCGTATCTTCATCAAATCAATTGATGAAAGAGCGTGGCTTTGTCGTGTTGAATGGTTGGAGTCCTCCCAAAATCGTTGATTCTCGATGGTGATGTCAAAATCACAAAGGAGTCCGAGTGGACCAACGATGATAGGAACCTGCACATGAGATCTTTTAACTCAAAAGCCTTGTCGCAATCTATAAGGCTTTAGACGCAAATACTTTTAGAGTAATAGCAACCTATTAAATTTGCCAAAGATGTGTGGGAGGCCCTTCAAACCTTATGTGAAGGACACGCCGGTGTCCGTTCCTCTAAGCTAAGAATGTTGCGACTACGGTTTGATTGGGCTGAACACAAGGATGCAAGAGTCTCGAGGACATAATGACATATTATGGAAGACTTTGATCTATCCATGCTGCTTAGCCTGTGGAGATCCTATTACAAATGAGCGCCTTGTCGGTGCAAAGATGATGAGGACTTGCTCGAAAGGTTCAATGTCAAGATATGTGCTATTGAAGAAGCACATGATATCGACAAGACGAAGTTTTGAAAGATTGGTGGAATTCTTCAAAACTTTGAATTGAACCTAAACGATCAAATAAAAACAAAGGCAAAGGTGTCTCATCATCTTCCACAATTCTGGAAAAACATTGCTATGCTCGCACAATTGACTGTCATGTGATTTACTTGAAATTCAAAAGACATTGATGCGATTTTGGAGAAAGAATCAATTGCTCTATTGACTACTAAATTCAAAAAATTTTTGAAAAATAAAAGTCAAAATAGAACTCCATCATCAAGCTCAAAAATAATTTCAAACCTGATTACGTGAAATTTGTTCCCAAAGAACAATCCTTTCAATCCCGAAAAACCCTTCACAAATCCTTTTTGCTAAAGTCATCCTACAATGGTAAGAATCTTGATTCTATCCAATGTAAAGAATGTCAAGGTTTTGGACACTATCGAAACCAATGTGCTAACACTTTAAGAAAGAAAGGATTGAATTTTTCTGCAACTTTGAGTGATAGTGATGGAGAAGATCCAGGTGATCTTATCACCTTGAATGCAGTTTATGATTCTGATTCAGAAAGTACAGTTGGTTCAGCAAATGTGTCACCCGATGTTGCAACATCAGGAGTAACATCGGGAGAAACATTGTGCAGAAACAGGAACAATTTTTCTGTTTTAATTCCACAGTTGCAGAGGATGATGGACATTCAGATTCAGATCTGCTGGAAGGGTACAAGGAGCTGTACAAGGATTGGGAGAAAAGGGCTCATCAAGTCACACTACTTGGTAAGGCGAATGAACTGCTGAAAAAGGCCAACGAGGATCAAAAAGAATGCATAATCAGGCTGGAAGGAGTCCTAAGTAGAAAGGATGTGGAGATTGAGCAGTTAAAGGAGCAACTTGCTCAAGCAGAAGCAACACTGACCAAGTGGAATTCTAGCAAACAGAAGGTTGAAGATCTGCTAAATTCTGGTAACTCTTCCAGATCAGGTATTGGTTTTGTCCCTAAGGTGTTTGTGAAAGAAGGAGAAGGAACATCAGGAACTAAAACCGATGAAAGCTTTCCTGAAACTGTTTTCTGTGAAAAACCAAGAGTAAGAAGGAAAAATTATGTTTGTCACTTCTGTCATAAGCCTGGTCACATACAGCCTTTTTGCTTTCTGAAAAAGGCAATGTATGAGAATGAAAAGAGGCAAGAATTCTTTGGAAAAGCTCATTGGCAGAACAGGATGAAGCAACCAATGCGCCAGCCAATGCAGCAACATTGGCAGAAACATTGGAAGCCTCATTCAAAGGCAAATCATAATTTTTTTCAAAAACCTCAACCCAAAACAGTCAAAAAAATGTGGGTTCCAAAAACATGTGATGAAAAATGCAGAGCCAAATATTGTGAACCTTTTGATATCTGCCCTGGCGCCTCCATGTCACATGATGAAAAATGCAATGTTACATTTACTTCCTTAAAATCTCATGTTGCTGGATCCTGGTATTTCGATAGTGGTTGTTCTAGACATATGACAGGTGCAGCTGAGAATTTGAAGGAATATGTGAGTATTAATGGTGGTTCTGTGACCTATGGTGGTGGT
>JABEVN020004242.1:0-14850 GCA_013146195.2 Codonopsis lanceolata | reverse complement strand
AAATTAGTAGCATGAGAATATAATCCACATAGAGCACATGCTTCTTGAATTTGCCAATTTTCAAATTGAGCTTGTGTATTTGAATTATCTTGCAATTGATATAGGCTCCTATTTTTACCTCTAGCACTTTTTCTGTTGGGAATTAATACTTAGCATCTCAAATAATTCTTCTAATGCTTCGGTGTCATTCTATTAATAGAACCACCAACTGCACTATCAACCATAGTTTGTAACCTGGCGAAAGACCATGATAAAATTGAAGCACTAACACATGTTGAGCCAAATTATGATGAGGACACATAATAAGCGTTTTTAAATCTATCCCATGACTCATGGAATGTTTCACTGGTTCATTTTGGAATGACATGATTTGTTTTCTATACTCCGTAAGAGATGCATGTTTGTAAAATTTGCTCATAAACAAATCATATAATTGTTTAAAACATATTTGGTGTTAGGTTCATAAACCATCTCTTTGCCAATTCTTTTAATGCATTGGGAAAATATTTCATTTTAATTTGATCTTCGCAACCCTCCTAAAGGAAAAGTACTCATCATGTATTCATATTCTCTTAAGAAACCGACAGATCTTCATTAGGCATCCCATGAAAAGATGGTATGGCATTAAAATAATGTCCTTTTAGTTCAAAATTCCTAACAAGATTCGGCAAGACTAAACATGATGTCACCACATTTAATGAAGGTCTACTAAAATCATTAATAGTTCTTTGATTTACAACTACTTCCATATTTCTTCTTGCAGCTCTTCTTGTCTTTGATTCCTATTGACCGGGTCAACTAGGTTTTCGGATTACGATTATTATATTCTTCCATTGTAGGATCAACTGAGGATCCTCTTGATTCGATTATCTTGATTATCGCTCGAAAACTAGATTTTCAAAATATCTTTGGTATCTTTTAACAATATTTATCTCTTGATCTAAGTCTACCAATTCAGATTTAAAGATCTACGACCTTGCATAAAAATAATTAAAAGCAATTTAAAAACAACTAACTATTAAGGCAAAATAAAATAAAATCTTTTTGTATTTTTATTTTTATAAAAACAGAAAATTAAACTAAAAACTAAATTAAATTAAAACTACGCTACCTACAAACTAACTACGTGAACTAGCTTGTCCACGACGCGCCAAAAACTTGATCGATGTTTTATTTTATCTATTTCCTTGCAAGTGTACAAGACTATTATAGAATAGACTCGGAAGCAAGGGTCGAACCTAAGTACAAGTGATTTAACAAAGTTATAGATAGCAAATTATTAACCTAAGGGGGTTTTTATGTTTAATTCTACTCTAAATTACTAGTTATAGATGTTAACTAATTAGACAAGAATAACGAGATATGAAGATCTTATGGTGAGTGGAAATCTAGGATTCGGGTTTCACTTATATCTCCTTTATGTTCAATTCATAATAATGTCATTCAATGTCTTGGGTTCGTTCACTAAAAATAGATATAGTCTGTTGAACAATTGGTTCAGCCTCCATCCCGCAAAAAATTCATCCATTCCATATCCTAAGCACGAAGAACATCAATCTAGTGTCACCTAGATTTATGATCTATCTGTCACCTAGATCATGTAAGAACCCGGTCCTAACTTATCACTCTCGTGCTTCGATAGGTCCAATTTATTGTGTTGGTGAGCAGTTGTACGATATACGCATCATGCAGGTATCCGCACCTCTAAGCCTTTATTATTTGCGATTACATTCATTTGTTCAAAGCAAAATAATAAAGGGATTGATAAACAACACAATCAACAAGCATTGAATAGACATATATGAGAATCAAAACATAAATTCGATACAAGTTACCTCCCACCTCCTAGATTATGGATGATTTAGTTCATCATAGTAGATGAATGCACATGAAGATGATGGAAGACATGATTTGATCTTCAATACTTGAAATTACAAAACCTAATTATGTTATACAATCTAAAACTACCTAAAATCTATGTAAAGAGAGCTTCCACCGCCCTCCCTTTTCTTAGGCTCCATCCGACTCCTATATATACTGGGAGTTGTGATTGAATCGAATGACCGTGTGAAAACCCGACTTCACAAGATTCCGCCTACTTATGGCCGCAGGTGCTGGATACCTTGCGCCCCAAGGTCTCCAAAGTGGTGTTTTGGCTCTTCTGCCTTCAGTGGACCGATATCGCCACCTTGCGGCCGCAGAATGAGGCAGCACCTTGCGTCCGCAAGGTGTCCGTGATTGACAGATCTTTATTTTCTTCAATTTTTTCTTTCTTTGTAATTTGCACTTAAAACCCCGGAGTTTCGCGTATTTTCACGAACAATCCCGAAACTTACAAAACTCACCAAAAACATATATTAGTACTCAAAAGACTCATGAAATAGCCTAATTCAAGTCACAAGATATAAAATCGACGTATAAAATACATCGATCGTGAGACGCTCAATAGGGATGACCGCTCGACTCAAGGATTTGGCCAACAGATCACGATGATTTTCGAAAGCACATAAAGCCCCTGATGGATATGTTAGCTGGGTTTTTTTCATCCGAGCTAACAGTACCTATGTTTCTAGCCCTTGTCAAATTCTTTGTCTTTTCCGGAGTGGTCATGACTTTCCTGGTTTGGTTGATATGCCCGACCAGATCTAGTAAGATGACTGACATCCCCACTGATCCAATTGCTTTTCTCAGAGCTACTGATAGTTTGACTGCCCAAGATAGTGTCTCAAGAGAGCATGTTGCAGCTAAGCTCCTTTTCTGGTAGAGAGAGAGGAACAACGATATATGGCAACGATTTTTTATTCCTTTCAAACATGGGTACACAGTTTTCTCCATCGACCTCAATCATGTTGATTTGAGGTAATGGGTTATTGACTACATTCGGCATGGGGTGAGGTTTCTCGATGACTTTAACATCTATCAGATCTTGGTTAGCATTTTTTAGCGTGTAGCACTTGTCAGTGGGATGGCCGCTATGGCGATGGTATTCATAATACTGAGCATGGTTCCATGAGTTAGGCAGAGATCTTCTACCAGTATCGTGATCGGGAGCCAGATTCATCATAATCCCTATTTACTCAATTTGGCCCTTTGAAGTTTCTTTTTGGACCATTATTCCCACCAACTGTATTGATGGATCTATCTGCTCCGTAGGACCATGGTACAGTGCCGTAGTTTTGGGTAGGGAAGCTGGTTAGTGGCATAGTTGGCATATTTCCCACCATGTGGACAACTGATCCTGATGCGGCTGTTTTCCCTTTTGAGTAGCGGAATGAGCTAGGAGGTGTATTGACTTTTAAATGTCCAGTGCGTATATCTTCGTCGATACGAATCCCTATTTCTACTATCTCATTGAAGTTACCATAAGAGAGATATTGCATATGCTCCAGGTAAATGGGTTTGAGATTTTTGATGAACATCCTGGTTGATTCAGCCGGATCAGTCCTGTCTTATGTTTGGGCTATTTTTCTTTTCCACCTGGATGCAAAATCTCCACAGGTTTCTTTTTCCCTTTGGGTGCACGCCTCAAGTTCCCTTTTATTCTTAGAGCTGGTATTATCTTTGTACCTCTTTTGGAACTCCTCAGCTATTTGGTCCCAAGTACCCATAGTACTATTGTCTGCTATCATTAACCATTGCTTAGTTGTGCCTATCAAGGTGAGATGGAAATTGAAGGCCATTGCTTCGAAACTAGCCCTCTCGTCGCATGCCCAGTAGAGTAGATTTTAGGGAGATAGGGCATCCAGCTCCATCGAATATTATTCGCGACTTTAATGGCTCGCTTATCACGCTTATTCATCATTTTTGGTCACTCATCCAGCTTTATTGCGTCGTATCAACGAGTGGAGTCAAATGGCTTCACCATCACAATATGGTGAGTCAGAATTGAGATGGACTCTAAAGTCCTTTTCGACGCATTGCGTGCTCCTCAAAACCCCTATGGGCAAGTTCCTACATGATCTCGTGTTATTCAATCTATTCAGCTCTATGCACTTCTCGTCAAAGCATTGTTTTCTGGGAAGCCAATTCAAGAGTCGATGCCTTAGCTAACTTTAGTTGTGATCAAGGCAATGACTTTGACTCAAGATCTTTACCTTCTATTCAATCGCATTCGAGGGCTAATTAATCTAGATCAGCATGGAACTCCTTCAATTAGAATCTCTTAGTTTGTATTTTTTTTATTTTTGGGAGTTTTCTTGTAAGCCTTTCTTTTTTGCTCGAGGTTAGGCTCCTTAGTCCCCCCCTCTCCCGGGGTCATAGCTGAAGGTTTTAGCGTTAATGCCCGCGTAGAGAATTCCCTTTTGTTCAAGACTTTGAGCATCATCCCTTTAAGGTTCTCCATATTTGCCTATATTTTTGTGGGATGTGGTGTTGGGATTTGGTATATGTTTGAGGGATTGCGGGCGACTGGGTTTATTCTTGGCTGATTTGGTAGGGATTTTGATGAGGTGGGTTATTTGTGTTCGACTCCACCTGGATCATTGAAAGGTAGATAGGTCGTCACTTGTCCTGGCTGGGTATATCTTCTGGGGTCCATATGTGGACTGTTTTGGAGTGGATTGGTGATAGGAAATGGAAGGCCACTTGGATTTTGGGATATATTGGTGTTTGGGAAAGGATATGGTGGATTTGGCAAGAAGGGGTTAAAACTCAGGTAATAAGTATTTGGTGGGAAATTGGTGATTGGGGTGCTGGCGGTTGGCGGAGGGTTAGTGTTTGGCTGAGGGTTTGGGTTTAGAGGAGTATGAGAAGTAGATGCTTTTTGAAGGGTTGCAGGGAAAGTGATCCCCTCAACATTGGGTCTTGGACTCTGCATGAGGTTTGTGATATGACTCAATAAGCAATCAGCATGTGCACCCAAATTCTGATCTAACCATTGTTGCATTGCCGGAGTAGGAGCGTACCCTAGAGCCCCTGTATCAGTACCCATAGTAGATTGTTCATTCTCAGCGGCCATTCTGCCCAGATCTGTACCATCTGCACTAATTCTTATACTCTCTGACATGACCTCTGTGCTAGTATCCCCTATCAAACGACCGGTGCTATCTCTTCCTTTCCAAACTCGGGCCATGTTTCTGAGGCAAAGGGTTGAAGGTATCAGAAGGGAAGGTTCCAAGATTTTTTGTTAAGTACAGTGTGCCTTCAATAATTTATTATTGATTTTCCCTAAGATTGATCGGACAAGCACCCGCTTTGTTTTGACAGTCTCGGGACTTTTCCTGGAATAATGGATTCTTTCTCCAGAGTATAGAACCTTCGTTTTCCACCTGACTTTCGACTTCCCAAGATTGGACAGATCTCAGGTGAAGGGTCTATCCTCTTTCCAGGATCCACCACTCGGATGCTCTAGGACAAATACCATAAAAATTATTGGTCAGCCCCTTTGCATATATCTTTATTCATTTATGTATATTTTTGCAACAGTGATTGACCACCAATTTCAAGGTATAAAAACCGATCGGTCCATGAAGTATCCTAAAAATCTATATGTTTTTAACGTTGGCTGATGCAGGGCTAGGCTGGCTTTATCCCGTTGGCCCCTCAGTAAGGGGCGCAGGATGTGATAATTTCGGCCTAAGTTCTTCGTAGCCTCTCTTTCGAGATCATGGATACACGGGCATGTTTATCGGGTTAAAGGGTAGCAGTTGGAATATTTTTACATGCGTGTAGGTGTGTGAGTTATCTGAAAAGCAGTCAAGTTTTTTTTCTTTTTTCAGATATAAAGCAGTAAATGGCCTGTCTTTCTGTTCATTTATGGATTTTCTCGGCACATTAGTTTGAATCACCGAAAAGACAGCGCGACCGAACGTGACGGCCATTCAGATCAATAAATAGAAAGAAAAGTGGGGAAATTATCTGTTCCTATTAAGTACATTTGGTCCTAATCCTCAAAGTAAAAATGACAGGATAAAAGAATATTTACATATTTGCCAGAAATAATAAATAAAGCATAATAAAATAAAATAAAACAATAATATGCCTCCGCTTTCTTTTTTGTATCTTTTTTTTAATTTTATTTTTTCGGGTTGCATTGGTACCAAAAAACGAAGTTGCTACAAGATTTCACAGTTATGCTCACAAATATATATACAGATATATAAAAATGTAATATTTAAAATGTTAAAGAAATATACTAAGCATATTTAGCCAAAAACCCAAAAGATAAAACTCTTTTTTTATATACATAAAAAAACAAATATGAGTCTAGCCCTTAGTTTTTATTTTATTAAAAATAAAAACAACGTCCCCAGTGAATTCGCCACTGTGAGTGCCCCGATTTTCAACCTCTGCCCACGACTGAGAAACGGGTGGTTTTAAAACCTTTTAAGCGCGTGGAATACGTACGGCCTCAATTTTTGGACTCAAAATGTGAATAACAGAGTCGTCATCTTTATTTTAAGGATAAACAAAGAAAAACAAAAAATAACCAAATTTATAAAAACAGTTCGGAGGCAAGTTACGAGTTGGGAAGGGGTTAGGCACCCAACCCGTCCTTTCGGTCTTAAAATATGTTTTTGACTAAATATGCTCTTTTATAACATTAAAATTTTAAATAAAGCATTTAAAATATATATGTCCATATATAATGAAAGAAATAAAGAAACCTACAACAGCCTCATTTTAGAGTTGCAAATATATTTATAAAAATTTAGCCATAATAACGGCTTATTTTAGTGTTATTTGTTATAGAATTTTGGGCAGCACAACTGCTTATTTAGTGATAGATGACTATTTTAAATAGCACCTATTTAAAGATAAAAGTAAATAAACTTTTAAAGGTACCTTCCTCTTGAAGCGTGAGAGTTTTATCCCGTACCAAACCTCCTTCTGGTAGTCCTTAGGGTGTGATCGTTATGTCCTTCAGGAAGAGAAAGTATTTTTTCTTTTGATTGATTTCGGGCAGCGTGACTGCTCCGTTTGGTTGTTTTCACCTCTGTATCCGGGTGGCACAACTGCTTGCTTTGGCTGGATTTGCTGGCTTGCTTGCGTCTGAAATCGGGCAGGGCAATTGTTTGCTTCGGCTGGATTTGACATCTGGAATCGGGCAGGGCAACTGCTCTTTTTGGGTTTTTGAACCGGTGAAATAGGGCGGAAACCTAGCAAGATAACTAGGGTTTACTTTGGCCAGAGAGTTTGAGTGTTTGGGGGAGATATTTGGCATTTTGGCAGAGCTTCGGGGCTAGAGAGGAAAATGTCCTCGGCGTTCTCTCAAGAGAACAGACCGCGGTGACAGTTTCTCACACAATGAATTTTCTTAACTATGTGAACTGTCTGAATTTCTAAAGCTGGATGCCTCTATTTATAGGTCGAAGCTGGGCTTTCCTTCGCGGTTAAGTTTTATCAATTGAGCTTCAACGGCTTGTACCGTGCGCTGAAAAGGTTGCACATAGGCTAACTGTACAAATAACCTTAGGACTTGTGGGGGCTGCCTATATGCTTGTGGACGTCGCCCAGGAAGGTCTGGGCAACGCCCACAACCTTTTCCTGTTTGATTTTTGGCACTTTGGCCCCTGCAGTTCACTGTTTATGCATTCTTATTTTTCTTTTGCATTTTAAACCATGTAACTTGACATTCGTTAGTCCTTTTATGACATGTCATATACAAGTGGTACGAAATTGGGGTGTCTACAGTCTCCCTTGTCTCTCTCTCTCTCTCTCTCTCTCTCTCTAGAAGACGTTTTCGAAGAAAAAGAAAATGAAGAGGAAATGGCTGACTTTGAGGATATAAGGGAGTCACCAAGAAGAGGGGTAGGATAGACAATGTCCTTGTCCAATTTTTGAGTGTTTAGGATAATCCACAAACTAATCAAGGTCACTAACACTCTAATAATCTTAACGCAACTAATCTAGATGTATTAGGGACTAATTATAGCTAATTGGCAGGGTTTAGGATAGGTTTCATTAAGGGCATGGGGGGAAATTCTTAAAAAATCAGAAAATGTTTCATAGCAGTAAACAGGACTTGGCGATCGCCTAGTCCACGCCACTAGGCGAGCACCTGCTCACTAATTCAACAATGAGCGCCTTGTCTGAGAGGAAGAAAATGGCTTGAAATCAAGTCCAAAGGGTCCCCAACTCAACCCCAAACAACCTGGGATGATTCCTCACTCAAAACACATCTGAAACACACACAAACAACGCCCGAAACAACCCAGAACGAAACCGAAACAAAGCACAATAATTAACAATCAAAGTAACGAATGAAACAATGATTTGATGGGAAAGAACATAAGATTCTAAGCAAGTTAAGAGACTCAAGAATAGGATTGAACACTTCCACGAAGTTTAACAATGATTAAGAGTATCTAAACTCCAAAAGACAAGTTGTTAACACAACTCGAACTCAAACGAACAACGAAGACGAAAGCTACGCAACGATCGTTCTAAACACAATATCATCTCAATAACACTTCCAACATGTACTAGATCGAGTCTAGACAAGTGAATAGAAATCAAGCGATGACCTAGGGTATAACCGAGGTCACGAGAAAAAACAATGCAAGTGAGCTATCAACTGAATCGAATTTCAGTTAACGTCAAATTACGACTTGTAACTTTAACAAGTTAAAGTCTATGAAACAAGTAGAACTAAGGTATTGGCTTCTAAATCGCCTTGTAGACACCCCAATTTCGTACCCCTTATATGTGACTCTGACATGTGATATCAAGAACTGCTTAAACTTAACAAATGTCAAGTTACAGGAGTCGAAAATGCGAAAGGCAAAGCATGATGCGCAAAACAGTAAAGTGCGAGGGGTGAAAGTGCCAAAATTGAACTTGGAATAAGGCCATGGCGTGGCCAAAAGGGTGCATTGGCGCCGCGTCATGCCATGGTGTAGTCGGCACCCACTAAGCTACAGTACCTCCGCAACTTAACGCATTGTGCAAGCTGCGAAGGTTGGTGTACAACGAATTGATGCTCGCTGAGGGAATTTTTAATTCCCGATCAGTCCTTTCTTCCAGCTATAAATAGGAGTGTTGTGCTCACTTCGGAGAGAAGAAAACAAGAGACGAAGAAACGCTGAAGAAAACTCTCTGCGTTCTCACAACGCCGAGTAGCGAGAGAAGTGAGATAGGAGTGTGTACCCCACCAAAGCTTCCAAACCCCATCCAAACTCTGCCAAAACACAAATCCACCGGTTTAAAGTGATCCCTAGCCTTTTAGTTAGGTATCCACCCTACTTCCCCAGCCCAAAATCTATAAATTAAGCCGTTACTCTGGCCGAGTAATAGGCTGAAAAACACACAAAATAAGCCGTTATACCGCCCAACCAAAATGGCCAAAACCATCCGAAATAAGCCGTCATTCTGCCCGAGTGAACGAGCCAAAACCATCCAGAATAAGCAGTCACTCTGCCCGAATCACAACAACAACAACACAACAACAACAACAAAGACTCCCTATCCCTGAAGGACAGAGCGAGCACACCGCGCTCTAAAAGGTAATAGCCTTTAAGGGCGCTATTTTTTTATAAAGTTACTTTTTAAATCCGGCCCAATATAGCTAATATAAACCGTTGTGCTGCCTGGATTTAGGTAGAATAATTATGTAAATAGAACCGTTATAATGGCCAAATATTTTTAAATATATTTGTAATTATTGTAAGGAAATGACTGCAAGTCCGTAAATAATGTAGCCACGGATGTATTTGTTTTTATTTCCCTGTCTTTTAATGTTTTATTTATTTGCTAAATAAATATAACAATAAGCATATTTTAGCCAATAAATATAATACCTTCTGACTTTTTCTCTCTCTAGAATTTTCTCCCTAGGTTTTGAACGTTCTAGGGTTTCATGCATGGCTGCGGCCATGGAGGCTCAGCCTTCTATCCCGCCGGCTTCTTGCGCGGCTAGATCCAGCCCGTCTGTTGATGGTTGCCCGGCCTCTTATGCTAACATGGTGTCTCAACCGAAGCCTTTTGTAGGTCACGCATCACCGATTCTTCAAGCAGTCCCTCTAGCACCACGGCAGGCGGTGGTTGTAGATGGTGATCCGGGTTGTTTATCTTCGTCGGTGGAGATGGAGGCGTCGGCGAAGCATTTCGCAAACACTTTGATACTCAAGTTCTCATCTGGTCGGCCTACGGTGAATGTGATTCATGCGGATATTGCCAAAAATTGGAATCTAAAGGGGCCGTTTGTGGTAGGGCTTTTGGATCCGCGACACGTTATGGTTCGATTGTCATCGCCGGAGGATTTGATTCTGGCCTTGTCTAAAGAATCTCATATGATTCAGTCATGTATGTACCGCTCGTTTCGGTGGTCAGCCGATTTTGGTTTTCGGAAGGATGTCACGAAGGTAGCGGTTTGGGTACGTCTGCATCATCTGCCCTTAATGTTCTTCAACCATTCATTCTTGGAACGTATCGGGAATTCCCTAGGGCATTTTTTACGTGTCGATAAGAAAACGTTGACCCTGGTTCGTCCTATTTTTTCCCGTATGTGTATCGAAGTTGATGTCTCTTTGCCCCTTCCGTCTTGGGTTTGAATTGGCTCCAGTAAAGAGGATGGCTTCTGGCAGCCATTAGAATTCGAAGGTAATATCAGATATTGTGTTGGATGCGGGCTGCTTGGGCATACAAAATTGCAATGTAAGAAAGGGTATTCTCACGGCATGCATAAAGGGAATGGAAAGGAGTCGTCGACACAAGCCCCACCTAATCGTGGAGTTCCACATGAAGCTGTGAACAAATCTAGGGAGGATGTGGGTAAGACGGGCAAACAGCCCAGTTTGGAAATTCCTAAGGCGGTTAATTTAGCATGAGCTAAAGATCCAAATCCATCTTTTCAGCCGGTTGAGGAGCATAAGCGGTGGACTCCAGTTAAACCTGCCAGAGGGGATGGTGCGTCCGTTTCTTTTACCAAGAACTCTCAGGGGCAGCCAAAGGAAGTGGAACACATTGATGTTGTTGTTAGTCCGGAGGTTAGGGAGGAGCCTTCGGTGGTGGTGCCTTCCACTAATACAAAGCATAGCAGTCAGGTTCCTTTGACAAACACGTTTGGGTTATTGGCTGATTTGGAAGAGGATAATGATCAGCCAATTAATTTGGCGACAAATAACGAGGAACAAGGTGTGACCTCAACAGGTGTCAAGGAGGTTCGGCGGAAAACATATAATGATACGGTCTATATCGGCGATTTATGGGACGGTGTTTTCCATGAAGTTCCAAGGAGATTTGGGAAAGCTCATTCTACAAATGGCGATTATGGGGACAAATCAGTGGAGATACAGCGACCATTTATTGATGTTGATGTTGGTAGTGTGGCTATACGTCATTATTTTCCCACGTATTGTGCCGGGTTGCATACAGCGGTGAAAAAGGGCCGGTTCTTAAAGGAGAACAAAAGAATTACTAGGGCTGCCAGGAAAGCCCAGACTGTTCCGCCGTCTTGTTAATTTTATGACGATCGTGATATGGAATGCGAGAGGAGTGTGCAATAAAGACACTCGCTCTTATTTGAAGCTTCTAATTAAACAACATAAACCTTTTCTTTGTGCGATTTTGGAGCCTAAGACTAGCGGTGATAGATTTTTCAAGTTTTGTCGTCGGGTTGGCTTTGATAATTTCATGCATGCAAATCCTCTTAATAAGCATATTTGGTTATTATGGAATAATCCAGTTGATATTAATATGGTGAATTGTTCTGCGCAGCAAGTAACAGTTATGGTATCTTTGCCTGATCACGTGCCAACAATGGCTACTTTTGTGTATGCCAAATGTAACCGTCAGGCTCGAATGGAGTTGTGGTTAGATCTTGTTAATCTTTCTATTGGATGTTCTACCCCGTGGTTAGTCGGAGGGGACTTTAATGTTATCAGTCAGTCAGGGGAGAAGTTAGGGGGTGCCCCGAGTGATCTTGGAGCAAGTGATGATTTTAATACCTGTATTCCTCAGACAGGTCTGGTTGATGCGGGTTATGAAGGCAGTTGTTTCACATGGTGTAATAATCAGTCTGGGGGTCACAGGATTTGGAAAAGGTTGGACAGAGTTCTAGTTAATGGTGATTTTAAGATTAATTTTCCTCGTCTTCAGGTGAACCATCTGGTCACTTCAGTCTCAGATCATGCCCCTCTTCTGTTAGATTTTCAGGAGACCATAAAGATCAAAAGTGGATTTCGTTTTCAACGTATGTGGCTCGATCATCCAGACTTTTTATCCTTTGTGGCTGAGCATTGGAATCGTCCTTGTTGGGGTTCGGGCATGTTTCTTTTGTATGGGAAGCTACGGCGTCTTCGATCAGCGCTTCGTGATTGGAATTGGGGATTTTTTGGCCATATTCAACGTAATATTGCTTCCACCCAAGATGATATTTTACGGTTAGAGGTGGATATTCAGTCTGGGGGTGGTTTGGCAGCGGAAGAAGGCTTAAGTGTTGCGAAACAAAGGCTTACTCAACTTCTAGGCTGGGAAATGGAGATGGCTGAGATGAAATCTCGTCAGTTGTGGGTGAGTGATGGAGATCGTAACACTGCTTTTTTCCATGCCAGTATTCGTGATAGAGCTCAACGGAATGTGATTCGTCTCCGCTTACCGGATGGGACGCTTAGTGCAGATCCGACCCAGATTGGTCCTTTGGCAGAGATTTATTTTAAGGATATTTTTGCCTCGACTGATCCAGTTATCGAGGAATCATTGTTTGCTGAGTTCCCTTCCAAAGTCACTAGGGATGATAATACTTCTCTTACTGCTTTGCCTTCTGAAGAGGAAGTCTGGTTAGCCATTAAGTCTCTCAACCCTAACAAAGGCTCCCCGGCCCCATGGATACACTGGATGGTTTTTCCGTGGTTGTTGATTTGTTATTAAATCGATGTTATGGAGGCGATTTTGGAATTTTTTCGTGGGGGTGAAATGCATAGGGTCTGCGTCGACGCCTAGCATTGTTCTTCTTCCGAAGGTGGATAAGCCGGAGAGCTTAGGAGACTTACGACCGATCAGCTTATGTAACTTTGCAGCAAAGATCATATCCAAAATTTTTGCTACCCGTTTGGCTCCGCTTCTTCCCAAGTTGATTTCTGAACAGCAGGCAGGTTTTGTGAAAGGTCGGAGTATACAGGAGAACATCCTTTTGGCTCATGAGATGGTGCAGCGGGTTGATCTTAAAGTCAGAGGAGGTAATATGGTTTTCAAATTAGATATGTCGAAGGCCTATGATAGATTGGAGTGGAGTTTTTTGCAACGGTCCCTTCAAGCATTTGGTTTTGATTCCGGTTTTTGCATGTTAATTTCGCATCCTTCGCAAGTTGGTATTCTTTCAAGATTAATGGAGTCACTTCGGGTTTCTTTAAGGCTGATCGTGGCGTCCGGCAGGGTGATCCGCTATCTCCTTTGCTTTTTATCCTTGCCCAGGAAGTTTTGTCTCACAATATTCAGAGGGAGGTCTTACAAGGGCATATTCTTCCCTTTATTCATGGTCGAGGGGGTCCTCTAATTACGCACCTTCTGTATGCGGATGATATGTTGCTTTTTTGCAATGGCTCTAAGCGCTCAATTATGGGTTTGAAACGTATATTGGGGACTTATGAGGCTTCTTCAGGTCAGTTAGTTAATTGTAGCAAGAGTGGGTTTTTTCCCTCGAAGCGGTGTTCTCATAGGGATGGTGAATATCGAGGATGGTCGGATATCGATCAATCGTGGCTATGACTTATTTGGGCCTTCCACTATACATAGGTCGTTTAAAGCAAATGTATTTTGAGAATTTAGTGGGTAAGGTGATTGGTCGAATTCAAGGGTGGCGCTCCAAATTCCTTTCGTTCGGTGCCAAGGTCACACTTTTAAAATCGGTTCTATGTAGCCTTCCTGTTTACGCCATGGCTGCTTTGAGGGTTTCTAAGTTGGTTCTCCACCGCATTGAGCAAAAACTGGCGGACTTTTTATGGAATAATCGCGGAGATAGGCGCACTCATTGGATTGCATGGCATCGGGTGTGCTTGCCTTTGGTTGAAGGGGGCTTGGGTATTCGGCCTTTGCACCAGATCATGGCCTCGCTTCATGCAAAGCATGCATGGAAAGCGCTGAATCAGCAGGGTTTATGGGCTCAATTTTGTGGCGGTAAGTATGGTCTGATCCCGGCAGATGGCTCTCGTTATGTGACTCAGTCTTGGAAAGCCATTTCCTCTCAACTTTCGATGGTTCAACAGACGAGCCGTTGGGTGATTGGTCAGGGAAAGAGATCTTTTTGGGATGACAATTGGTGCGGCGCAAGCAAGCAAGCACATCACGGTGGCTGCTGCAATGCATCAATATGAAAAAATTATACAGGTTGTTCCTGTCGCGGCCCAACATTTGGTTACCCAGATTCCCTGCGATCCTTCTTTTCCAGACCGTCTCGTCAGTGAGCTAACTCGTTTAGGAGAGTTCAGCGCGAGCTCTTATTGGAATCATTTCCGGGTTCATAATCCTCATTTAAGGTGGGCTCAGCTTATTTGGCAGCCTTGGCTTCCTCTTCGGGTGAGTTGTTTCTTGTGGCGGTTGTTCCATAATGCGTTGCCTCTTGATGAGAATATTCAGGGCCATAAGATTCACCTTGAATCTCGTTGTCCTTTGTTGTTAGCTGCTCATACATGGAAACTTTATTGCATTTATTTGTGGAGTCTCGGTTGGCAACTGATTTATGGTGTTGTTTTGCGGCACAGTTTCATTTAGTGTCGAGATATTCCAGTTTACAGCATCTCTTTGCAGTGTGGTCTTCAGTTTCTCTTCGATCTCAGTTAGGGGTAACCATGTTCAGTTTTTTTGCTTACACATGCGGGGAGCCTTGGAAAGCTCGTTGTGCTTCTGTTTTTGAGGATGAAAGGATGCAACTGAGTCAGTTACTTGCTCGGATTTATGAGGGTGTCCGTGCTATTG
>JABEVN020004241.1:0-14840 GCA_013146195.2 Codonopsis lanceolata | reverse complement strand
TAACAATTTATCACCTCTTCATCTATGATTTAGGTAAAGCATCACTCAAGCTTACTTAGTCACGGTTGCCTACGGCCAGGGAGGTACCAAGCGTCCTCTGGCACCACCTCGTCAACTTAATATTCCACGAGGTCCTCTCAAGTGCGTTCATAATATTTAACTTTTTCTCATAGAGTATAAACCACTGACCTCTCGAAAATCCATAAAATTGTATCGGAATAAATTACTGTAACACCTCATCCTTAATCCTTAACTCTTTCACAATTTATGGAGTCTTCCTAGTCTCATTCGGTACTAAGTATCTTACTCTAATGAGCTAATTTTATGAAAATCCATAAATATTGAATCACAATATCATAATATTTGCCACCAATTCTCCGTGGATTCCCAATCATGGATACCACTAGTACCACCTTATATTTATCAACATTGGCTTCTACTAGTGCTAACATCCATTCTAGTTCAAAACATCTTAACTTTATAACTCTCGGCGTTAAGATATAACAAATCACACAAACCAACTGAAAGCCAAGGAACCTATCATTTGAAAGCTAAATTATAATCATAGCTTTGATACCAAGCGTGACGACAGGCCAGTTCCAAGGCGAAATCCCAAGGTGGTGCATGAGAGGAACAAATAACAACACCAAGTAGCAAATAATGGGTAGGGCCATAACGGCGATACAGAGCAACTCAAAACACATGCGGAAGCAAATAAAATAAAAGCAGTGGCCCAGAGCTAACAAGCTCAAACTAAAACAACCAAAGAGATAATTAATCTCTCGGTCCAAAAATTCGATTCGCGTCTTGCATGACATTGGGCACGTAGGACAAACTCCACTGTTATGCAATTCAATAATAAGCATAATATAAACCAAGTCATCGTGAAACTACGGTAGGAACCCAACATTAAACTAAGTCTAAGACTCTAGTCTAACAACTCAACGGCTAAAAAACAGGAGGAGCAAACATAATACTTTAACTAGCAATGTAGCATGCTAAACATGATCACCAATAACCAACACGACTAAAACCGTCGGCTACCAACAACATAAGTACCAATAATTATAAGTACTAACAATAACAAAATATATGGGAGTATAACTACCAATATACATCTAAGCGCGACTTCTGCATTCGGCTACCAAAGAATAAGCTAACAACATAATTACAACATTACAAACACATACGGGTTTGCTACCCAATTCATGAAGTTTATATAACTTCATCTTCCCAAACCTCACCAAAACAAAACAAACATCTAAGTAGCAACCTTGCCAAAAGAATCTTTGTCAACGCAATCTTGATTTACTTGGATCCCTTGCGCTCGGCTCGGATCTAGGGAAAACAACCAACAAATAAAAGTAAGTCACAAAGACTTAGTAAGTTACTAACCATAACTTCCTACCATGGCATAATGCTCAATCATAAATACATCATGCTATCGTCATGAAATAACCTTATACAAATTCATGTTATGGCATCCATGCTCAACATTAACAAAACATGTTATCATTGTAGTATAACATCTCACTAAAATCCATGTCAAGGCATTTATATGCTAACGATCATAATTCTTGTTATTGATATAACATAGCCTTAATGATTTACATGTCAAGGCATATAAACTTAACAACAATAATTCACCTTTTAACATAATGCCATATCAGAATAATATTCATGATAAAGCATATTAACATAACAACGATAATTCATGTTATTGTTATAACATATTCCATAATATTCATGTCAAGGCATATAAACTTAACAATAATGATCTATACCTTTGGCATAAAACCACATTCCAATACTCGTGATGATAGCATGCTTAACAACATTAATCAATATGTTATCTATTAAGTATAACATGTAAGAAACCAAAACAAACATCATATCATATCCAATTCACCAAGCACGTTATTCACTAAGCACTTGTGAAACAATTCATATATAAGGGATATGATACCATTACCCAAATTCCTCGGCGTGTCGCTCACGCAAACACGTGCAAAACCCTTATGTGCCCTCGATATCCCCTCGTAGATATCGACGGCCCCCGAGACAGCTCCGCCGAGTTCCATAGTTATCAAAGTCATGTGTATTACTACAACTAAGATAAACTATTTCCCACCGTGGCCATCGATGGAGGGTGTGTGCAACCAAGACGGCGATCCATCGCGATCACGAATCTCACAATTCGTGAAGACGATGTATCGTCCCACCAAAACTCAACCAAACCGACTCAATTTGGACTCAAAACCCAAGCACAAGTAATATATATATATGCTCAAAACAAGTAGGTAAACACTCTACTATCAAACTAGTCATGCAATTCATCCACAACTAGCATAAACATCACAACCGAGAATCATATAAGTTCTCATAATCAAGTGTGCTTCACACTTCAAAACTTCTTGGAGGCTCAACCTCCATGAATTCTACCCAAAATTCGTAGGACTTAAGATTATAGTTCCTAGGATTCATTCTAACCCAAAGGTTAACTCCGTTGAGTTCAATCTAGGTTTTCCGAAAATTCAAGGAATAGAAGCTTAGGCTTCATCATTCCCATAAGTTCATAACTGTCGCCAAAACCATAATCCCAATATTCAATAAACTATCATAAACCCCACAATTTACTTAACAATGCAACTGAGAATAAATTGGCCATCTTGTGCATAAATTCATTCAAGTCACCATACCAATCATAATCTTCAAATCATGATTAAATTATACAACATGGTTTAATATACTCTCTTAAACATGTATAATTCAATAACTAGGCTTACAACCATGTTTAACAAGCCAAATCACAATTTGGGGAAAACCCCTTCCAAGCATCTTTGTCATTTAAGCTCAATACACATAACCCATTCATATAGCAAAGTTTAATATACTCTATTAAGCATATAAAACATATTAACCAAGCTCACATCATCCATTTGCAAGCTAAAACAAAATTAGGGCAAGGCACCCTCCAAGTATCTCAACCAAATCCACATCAATACTCATGGATAATCAACACAACTAAGTTCAATAGACTCCACTAAACATGTATAACACAATAATTAGGCTTACCATCATGTTTAACAAGCCCAAACACAATTTGGGGAAAATCCCCTTCCAAGTATCTTTGTCATTCAAGCTCAATACATATGAACAATTCATATAGCAAAGTTTAATAGACTAATTGACATATGAATTCCATAAAAATCAAGTCTCACATAGGTTCACCCATCTCTAACAATAATTTGAAACCTAGGGTTCATGAATTTCTACAAACCCTAACAATGGCTTCCATTGACCTCAAATAGCACAATTGGTTGTTTCCCTAGGGTCAATGGAGCCTAAAAATCAAAGGAAGAGAGGTAGAAACTTACTTGTGTTCAGCCCCCTTCTAGGTTGAATCCCGAAATCCTTCATGGTGGGTGTTGTTCTCTTCAATCCCTTCTTCAAAACTATGGAGTACCTTGAGAAATAAAGCTCCCAAGCTATGGCCTTCAAAATGGAACCCTCAAGAACCCTAGAAATCAACCTCCAAAGCTCTCTCTCTCAAGTTCTCTGTTGAGTTCGCAGAAGAGAAAAGGGGCTGAAGTCGTTTCTGTTGTGGCCGACTAAGAGGAAGAATGCGGCTGATTTGGGTTTAAATATGAGGGATTACATCCTCTAATCAAGCCACTAATTAACCCCTAATAACTCTAATAGGTGTTTAGGACTAGTTTAGGTTAAGTAATTGGGTTAAGGTGTGGTTTAGAATAGGTTTAATTGGTCAAAATTTCGGACAGTGAGAAGAGGGATTAAAATCCGCGTGTCTCCCGCACCGAATAAAGATATGAAGCGGCCGCATGGCCTTAAGTGATGCAAGCGCATCACTCCTGAAATCCTCATCCCGGCCTTTGTTGCTTCCCTGCTCGATCCCGGACTCTCCCGCATGCGATCTCGAGTCCTTCCAAGCCAAAAATGGTCTACAATTCAACCTTAATGTCCTCCAATCTATAACCAAAGGAATCAAGTCTCAAAACCCAACAAAACATGGCCAAGAACTCAGGCAGAATTCTCCCGAACGACAACCGAAAAAGTCAAACTGAGAGGGGTTATCGCTAGAATCAAACTAGCAACCAAACCGACGATGCAACTAGCATCTAACCAACATCCAAGGCATGTAAATGATGTTTTAAATGCCCTCTAACAATTATCCATGAAGTTACAACATAAATCTCAAACCCGCGATTCAAAGCATCTCGCGAAAGAAAAGTGCATACATGCATCTCGAACGACGTCAACGATCATGCTATTGACTCTAAACATAAACGGGAGCTAAATGAACATATTAATGATGATTATAAGTGTTTGAATCCGTGCATAACACAATCAAGCAACATTTCAGGGTTTTACATTTGTGGTACACAAAACACATTAATACCAACCTTGTTGGTTTTAATGATGGTGATTGGGCAGGTAGTGTTGATGACATGAGATGTACATCTGGTGGATGCTTTTATTTGGGTAATTACTTGATTTATTGGTTTAGTAAAAAGCAAAATTGTGTTGCCCTCTCCACATCTGAATCTGAATACATTGCTGCTGGTAGTAGGTATACACAACTTTTATGGATGAATCAAATGATCAAGGATTATGACCTACATAGTAATGCATTAACCATGTATTATGACAACACCAGTGGTATAAGTATAGCAAAAAAATCCTGTTCAACACTCTAGAACTAAATACATTGATATAAGACACCATTTTATTATAGACTTGGTTAAACAAGGTGTTATTTGCATTGAACATGTAAGGACTGAAAATCAACTGACTGATATTTTCTCTAAGAGTCTAGATTTTGAGAGATTTATCAATCTTAGGAAATCTCTTGGTATGTGTGTCATGTGAACCAACACTTGTTATTTAAAAAAAATAGGCATCCTGCATTGAGTATTTAGGGGGCACACTAATTTCATCTCACATGTTTGTGCCTTTTGTTGCCTGGGATTTGCATTGAAAATCAATTGTGATTTCTTTGCCTTGATTCTCTACTCTCTCTCCCAAATTGTTTGTTCTGAAAGTTTAAAGTCCACAAAGGAAAGAGCTACCTTTAAAAATCAAGGGTTGTAGCACTTTATCTTGGTACTATGGAACTTAGGTTCTCATAGGTTGATCTTGAGAAAATTGGATACCCTTGAAAGAAAAAATGTGAAAGCTACTTAACGGAAAAGAGCTACCTATGAACAATGTTTGTGGCAACTTTCTTTTGGGACTATAAATCCTTGGATTTCATTGGTTGATCAAAAGAAAAATGGCTTCCCTTGGTAAATAGTGTGAAAAGTTCCAAGTGGCATGTTGTGAATATGCTTGAAATAAAGTAGAGCTATTTTCCTAGGGTAATAAAGTACCTATGGAATTTGTGGGAGATGAGTATTATTGAAATAAACAAAAAAAAAAAAAAAGTGAACATAAAATCACAATTTTGGCAAATGCATCTTCCAATGCAGCTACATTGGGAACTACATTAGGATGATCTAGACATTTTTCACATGTGTGTGATTGAATTAGACTAGATGCTGCATGATCTGCTCTTATCATATGTTAGGCATAAATTTTAGGACATGTTCTCCTTTTGATAATATCAGCCTATTGAAATTTTTTTCTTATCTCAGAAATTGCAAACTAATCACCAAAGTATTCCATGTTGAAAAATATTATGTGGGAGTCTCATCTTTGTGGAGTATTAAGAGTTTTTGCATCATAGATATGGGCTGCTATTTTGAATGCTTGGGGTTGTACAATTTTGGGGATATCCTTTATTGTGTTTGTTATAAATCCTTGATATTGTTTGAAATTCAAAAATTCAAGATTGTGAAAAGAAATCATGGTTATACCAATATCCTGTACTCTCTTACATCCCACACTAATTGCAGTAAAAATATGATTTTTTGTGAGTGATTTTTGGTCATCCTTGATTTTATTCGAAAATCAAAAAATGGTTGGGCTCATCATAAACACCCCCTCATATTCCCTGATTTTAGTAACTAACGACTAATCCATTTATTGGTGGTTTTTAAGTGGTTCAGCCAGGATTAAGGGGAATTCTCTCTCTCACTCACTGATTTCTTTCTGCTCTAGTTTTTTCCCAAAATTGTTGAAGGTTATGTGCTGCCATCTTCTTCTCTTTATTCCCTCTTTGAAAAACCCTAACCATTCTCCATGGCTTCTACTCCTTCCAGTCCTACAGAATCTCTAAACATAAACCCCTCTGCCAATGTAGCTCCCAGTGAACCTTCTCCAAGAGCTACATCTCCAGTCACTTCATCGTCTCCAAACCAACCAGCTGGTAGTACAATTGTAATTGCTACTCCTCTTCCTGAGCCCCTCTCCTGTATATTACCTGGGGAAAGGGGAAACGCCATTGACGTGGAGGATCATGGGGATTTGACTAGTTTCCCCTAAATTGGAAACCCTAGTACACGAAAGTCCAAGCGTCTAAGGGGGATTCCAAGTAATTTCGAAAATCCAAGTGTTGCTGAGGTAGAAAAGGCCAAGAAACTCAAGGTTACACCTGGCCAGTTTGAAGAAGCTGTCCAGATTGCTAGTGAGAGTGATGATGATGATTTTGTTGGTCCTGAAGCTGAGGGTCAATTTGCTGTTGAACCTCGTCTTCCTGCACAAAACATTGGGAGCAGCTCCACTATTCCTACTCCCCTAGAGGCTGCAGACGAAGATTATCCTATTCCTTCTCCCAAAGAAGTGTTCCAGCCTAATCTTCTGCAAATGATGAAGCCTCCCATGATGATTCTCCTACAGAACCTGAAGTTAATATCTCAGACATGAGCTTCTCAGATGAGCAGAGAACTCTAGCTGAGTATTTGGTGAATTTGAAGAATGCATCTATCATTCGATCACCATCTTCTAGCCCTGCCAAGTCTTCAAGCTCCTCTGAGTTTGATGATAGTTCATGACCAAGACGTTATAGAAAAAAAAGTTTCTGAAGAAAGTGAAGAGGTCCCCTTGAGGTTCACCAGAAGAAGAGCTGCTACAACAACCAATGTAGCTTCAAATGTACCTCCTGATGTAGCAACTGGTGAAGCTACATTCTCTTCTGCACCAGCTGGAGATGGGTTAGATAACCCTTTTTATGAAATTTTTATTTCCTCTGCTGCTTCATTAAGATACAACACTGCTAGAAAAATTGTGGATGAAAGAACTATACCCATGGATGACCTTATAGCCCAAAATTTAGTCAATTTCTTTTCTGATAGAGGACTTCTTGCCACTTTGTCCTCTGCAGCACCATATGTTAGGGAGTTAGTTTTTGAATTCTATGCAAATCTTGAAAAGAAAATCATGTATGTTAGGGATCCTTTGTTTGGCATGGTTTTTGTTAGGAATCAGATGATAGACTTCTCTCCCTCTCTTATAAATAGGCACTGTGGTTTTCCTGATGTTGGTGTAGTTGGGCTGATCTATGACTTGAATGTATGTGTCAAGGAGTTGACTGGTGGGTTGGTTTCAAAATGGCCAGGGAAAGGGGCCAAGGTTAGTACCTCTAAGCTAACCTCATTATATGTTGTTATACACAAAGTATGTTGTGCAAATTGGGCTCCTACCTCCAACTCAAATGTTGTTACAGAAGAGCATGCCGGAATTTTGTGTCAAATAGATCTAGGGCTTCCATTTAACTTTGGGGACTTTGTATTTAGGAAGGTAGTGTCCCTTGCTGAGTCTGAAGGAGACAAAAGAGCTCTGCCTTATCCATCTCTAATTTACAGCATTCTAGTAGCCCAAGGCATTGTTCCCATAGAAGCTGATAGAATGACTCGTATCCTTGATCCCCTTCATATTTCCATAAAACTCTTGAAGGGTGATAGGATTCTGAATCTGCCCTTGGTTTATCCTTATCCACCTGCTCCTAAATCTCAGTCAGCTATGCCTGCCTCTGCTCCTCGTATTGTCTCCCAACCTGCAGTTTCTGCTCCTGAAGTTGCTGCCCATGCTCCAGCTTTGACCAATGTAGCTTCCAATACATCTACATCTGGTCCTACATCAACACATGTTCCCTTTTCTATTGGATCTTCTACTCCTATGTCTCTGTCCTTTATTAAAGAACAGCTTGTCCAGATCCAGATCCAGACCCAGATTGCCCTGCTTCAGAACTTGGAACCTCAGTACTCTGCTTGGCTAGTCCTGCATTTTGGTCAAGGAGGGGGAGGTAATTCAAGTGTTCCAACTGATGAAGCTGCTGCTGCTCAAGATGAGACTGAAGATGTGCGATGAATCAAAAACTGAACCTGATTATGTTTCTGTTTGTAATTGATGTTTGGTATTCAAAACACTAAGTATTTGGTCTATTCTTAGTCTATAATAATTTATGTTATGTGTTTGGTTGAGATATTTGCACAATTGATTTGGGATATTTGCATGGTTGATGGTCTGTTACATAATTGGTTTATAATTCTTACCTGATTGGTTATTTCAGGGGGAGTTATATTAACAAATACAGGTTTTGTAGAAACTAGTTTGTGTTGGATTTTTGGCAAAACACTTGTCATATTATTTGATCAGAAAGGCTCAACAAAGGGGGAGATTATAACGGCAAAATAGACATGACCTATTTTGGTCTTGTTTTCTCCTTTCTTGGTCCTAAAGTTTAGGTGCATTTTTGGAAACAAAATATTCATTGTAATTTGGTCCTAAAGTTTAGGAGTATTTTTGGACACCAAATCTTGGCAAAATTCCTTTCCTAAAACCGTGTCTTAGAGTCCTTGTTAACTTGGTAATAAAATCTAGTGAATTAAAGTAGTTTATTTAATTATCAATTCTAACACACAATCCTTTAGCATGTTGGATTTTGTTTCCTTCTTAATGTGTAGGTCTCCTTCATGGTATAAATATGGGACATGGGCAGAGGCAAAAGACGTGCAGACTGAGAGAGTGCAGTGCATAGAAAAGCAGCATATTCAGAGAGTATTCAGAAATCCATATTTACTGAAAGTAAATGCAGTTCCGGATGTAGCAACTGGAGAAGCTACATCTGGAACTACATTGAAACTACTGGCTGTTTGTCTTCCTAATGTTTCTAGAAAGTTGATTTTTTAATCTCACGTTTTCTCTACCATTTGTTTATGTGGGTTTTGCTCTCCAAGACTTGTTGTCTTGCGAGAGTTTTTGATTTAGTGATTTCACATTCTTTTTGTAAAACAATTCATCTTCTTTAGTGAAATATTTTTGGTCATGAGGCTAGATCTACAAGCATATGTTTGTAGATTGTTTGGTAAACGTTTGTGCTTAATTCCTACTTTATTATTAAAGACTTCCGTTGTTATTAATTTCTGACCAATGTACCTTCTAGTGTAGCTTTTGTATAAGCTACATTGAGAACTATATTGACAGTTTTATGAATCCTAACTACTGTTTATTCTTACACGTACCTAGCCTGACGCAACCACCTTGATGCAATAATCACAAAAGTCAGTACCATAATTATAACAAGCGGAAAATGAAGGGTATCCCCATGCATGTAATTATATCAAATTCAAAAGTTATGTCCGCCTTGACCTTTAAGTGTTTCTTTCATAAAAATTCAAATTAATATTAATGCCGGACATCTAATTTACTAGTAGGGTTGAAATATTGTATTTATGTTATTGCATAAAAATTAAAACGGTGTCGTTTTGAAGTGTAAGAATAATTTTTTTTACCTCAGCCTGACACTTGCCCTAATTCCCATGCATGGATCCAGTCCACTGGTCATTACACACTACTTTTGTTCAACATGTATGTCTCGTATCTGCCTAAATGTTCACTATTTTAATTAACGACGCCGCAAAATAACAATCCCTTGATCTCCATTTTCGAAAGTTCTTTCGAACCGATAGAGATAAATAAGAATCTCACCAAATTGGAACCACTAAAGAATGATTTGAGGGTACTGGGAGTTGTTTATAATTTCAAAAGGTAACTCCATTGGTTGAATGTATTTAAGACTTAAATTCCTGATCAAGGATCCTAATCCAGTCATCTTAGATACGGTTGTGATAATGTGATTTTTACTCCGGGATAATGTGTGAATGATCGTCTTACTTAAGTTTTTGTCATATGAGAGTTGGGGACTAAATTAAAGGAAATTTAGGCTGCAAGAAACATACAACTTATACAGTAGATATACTTGCCATATATCACAAGAAACCTTAATGCCTCTCCTATACAGCTAGAGTTGTACCGTATGCTTTTTCAATGATTAATTCGATTTCGATAAACTTTATGATACCATGAATGAATAAGGTTTGCATCAATAAGCACCATTGATTTTTAAGGTTTTTCTGACATCCCTTTGTTCAAACTACAAGATTACTTGCGATAGTTGACGTAATTGAAGAAACAATGAGCTAGCTTATTCTTTCCTTTTCCTGAGCAAAAGCCTTCAAAAGGTTTTTCTGACATCCCTTTGTTCCCCGGCCACCTTATTTTCGCTGAACATATAAACACTAACCGTAGAAATGGATTCTGTTCATCAAACTTATCATTAAGATAACTGATTTCGCCCTAGAGAAAATGTATTCCCAAGGCCAAGACCATGTACCCATACAGCACACCCCTGAAAGCCGCCCCATAAGGCGGCACCACACCACCCGTTATATTATGCACCGGGTCCAAGAAAGCCTAACCACTAGGGTCTTCAAGCTAATATGTTCTGTTTTTCTTTCTCTTCTCTTTCTCCTAGGCCTCATCACATTCATTTTATGGCTAAGTTTACGACCCCACCGGCCCAGATTTCATATCCGTGAATTTTTCGTCCCGGGTTTGGCCCAGGATAACGGGTTTGCAAATGCCGAAATAATCTTCAATGCCACAGCCCGCAATCCGAACCAAAACATTGGGATTTACTATGATGCATTTCAGGTGACTGTTTACTATCAAGATCAAAGCATCGGTGGTATGCCGTTGTTATACCCATTTTATCAAGAGCCTAAGAACACCACCATTCTCGCCGGTACTCTCAGTGGGTCCACGTTGACGGTGAACAACGAGCGTTGGGTACAGTTCATGGCTGATCTTGGGCGAGGGACGGTTGCATTTCGGCTTGAGATAACATCAACCATCCGATTCAAGGTGTCCACATGGGACAGTAAGCGCCATAAGATACACGCCAATTGCCAAGTTCGGGTAGGTCCTGATGGTTCAATCTTGGCGAGTTATAAGGACGGAAAATGTCGACTCTATTTCACATAATTCTTGTGCACATCTAAGATAGGAACTGATCAGTTAACTCCGTCTTGTTTCCTTGTTTGATTTGTTCATTTATTTTGAATTTGGTTTGTAAAAAGCAGCATTATTGTTGCTTCCTTGACGTTTCTCTGAAGAAAACTTTTATATTGCTTTACTTTGGTACTGGCATATAAACAGACCCTCAACTGATTTGGTTATCTAAACAGCCCATTTGTCTAAACCTAATTTTATCGAACACAATCTAAATTGATAACGAGCAACGTTAAACAGGAATCAAGTTAATAGCAAACGCCGTATAGGCTGAGACAGGTTAACCTGGTGGCTGCAGGCAAAGTATACAAGACAGCAAAGATGTGGAAAACCACAGTCTGGGAATAGCTTCGATCTTGACCTATAAACACCACGACTGTATCCAAGCTTCAAAGAGTAGAAAGGCTCCATTTTAAAGACAAACTCTTGTTGGGGAATTCTTAATAACAACAATGTCGAATAACTTGGATATATTATAGAATCGTGCACAGTGCACTTTCCTGCAAGAATTATTCGACCCTATCGAATGTCATGGGTTACACGAATATTCTTGTGGATAAGACTATAATTGTTCTCCTATTTCTGGCACTCGAAAAACTGGAGACTCCCGTTGGAGTATTCTGTGAATTTTTGTAGCCTAAAAACGAAGACGAAGGAACTCATATATAGTTTATATGTGTCCCTTTGCAAATATCAGAAATCCTTTCAAACAGTTGTAACCTTTAGACAAATACTAGACAACCGCGAAAAAAATGTTGCAAAATAATCGAAATCCTTTCAAAGCTTGTAACCTTTGGAGCAATCGTAAAAAACGTTGCAACTGATTTTTAAAAACGCTTTGATTATTAACACTCGTAAGTTCGTGAAACTTATGTGAATGTGCGCTCCGCACCCCCATATTCACAATGTAGTATTTCCGAGTTCACCCATCTTCGAAACATAAACCCCGATTATATCAAATGACCAATGATTTTACTTAAATCATCAACAATCCTCCCCCATTTAAGTATAATCCTTGGTTTAGTTAAAACTGACAAATATAACAACTCATGCATAAATGGAAATGTCACGAAGATTGAATTACCACCTTAGTAATATTACACATTTCAAATATTCGAGTATTTAGGGTGTGTCTAAGCATTGAACCCTTTTACATATTTTGAATACATGAAGATAATATACACATAAGTTTAAACAACTCCAAAAGTTTATTATCGATACTAATTATACATGTCTTGTGTTCATATCCATTCATGAGCATATAGAAAGCCAACCCTGAACTTCCTTGAAGCAGTCAAACTTCATGCTCATATAGGTGAATCTTTCATTGTGCACCTGCAATTGCACTATATCAAAAGATTTATTAAGAAGAAAAACTTTCAACCTAACCATGCAGGTAAAAGCACATACCTTTGGGATAATATCATGTGCATAAATCTAAGACAATAGGCCTTCCACATTGAATTTTGCCTCTAACATTGTATTAAAGGGGAATTGGGTATCCTATCACCAAAGATTCATACGGGTTTAAGACTCATCCCAATAGCTGACTTGTGAACCAAGTCTCTAGCCAACCCTTTGGTCAAATGATCGGCTAAATTATGTTGAGATCTCACAAACACAACCGAAATCACCCCATGAGTAATCAACTCACGTACCGCGCTATGTCTAACGCCTAGGTGTCGCGACTTCCCATTATATACTTGACTATAAGCTTTAGCCAAAGTAGATGCACTATCACAATGGATAGAAATTGGTGAAATTGGTTTTGGCCATAATGGAATTTCATAGATTAAATTCCTAAGCCATTCCGCCTCTTTTCCGGCTGCTGCCAAGGCAATGAATTCCGACTCCATGGTCGAGCTAGAAATACACGTTTGTTTTTTGGAAGCCCATGAAATGGCACCTCCTCCAAGCAAAAACACTCAATCACTAGTAGAAGAATGATCTTCTACATTGGTTATCCAACTAGCATCCAAGTATCCTTCTAACACCGAAGGATGCCCCATATAAGACAAACCGTAGTCCTTGGTTGACTTAAGATATCTTAGCACACGATTTACCGTGCGCCAATGATGACCACCCGGGTTACTCGTATACCTGCTTAACTTGCCTACCGCATAAGCAATATCTGGTCTTGTACTAGTCATTGCGTACATCAAACATCCTATCACTCGAGAATACTCAAGCTGTAATATCGGATTACCTGTATTAGGCATAAGCTTCTCATTAAGATCCATGGGAGAATTTGCTGGAGTAGAATTAGCACAATTAAATTTCTTTAACACTTTCTCAATGTAATGAGATTGTGTTAAAGAAATTCCATTGTTACTCCGCTTGATTTTGATTCCAAGAATCACATCCGCCTCCCCATGTCTTTCATGGCGAAATTTGATGATAAAAATGCTTTACAAAGGTCAACTTGATTTTGGTTAGTACCAAAATCAACATATCATCAACGTACAAGCAAATTATAACACCATTACCGGTATTATCAAACTTGCTATATACACACTTGTCGGATTGGTTAAGAGCTTAAAACCACTAGACAAGACAACCTCATCAAACCTTATGATGCCATTGTTTAGGAGCTTGTTTGAGTCCGTACAATGATTTAACAAGCTTACACACCTTATGCTCATTTCTGCCATAATGAAACCTTAGGTCCTTGTTTCATATATATTTCCTCTTCAAGTCTCCATTTAGGAACGTGGTTTTAACATCCATTTGATGGATCACAAGATTGTTAATTGCAGCCAAGGTAATCAATAACCTAATGGTGGAGATACGAGCAACCGGCGCATAAGTATCGAAATAGTCAATACCTTCTTTTTGTCTAAAGCCTTGGATGACCAATCGGGCTTTATATTTGTCGACTGTACCATCAACTTTCATCTTCCTTTTGAAGATCCACTTGCAACCTAAAGGTTTACAACCACGTGGAAGATCCGTAAGGATCCATATGTCATTACCCATAATGGAATCCATTTCATCATTAATGGCTTCTTTCCAAAATGAGACATCTTGAGACTCCATAGCCTCTTTGTAAGTCCTTGGATCCTCATCAACATTATAACAATATGAGTATTGGAATCCTACCTCATCTCTTGTCCTTCCACAAATAGGTTTGGAAGTCGGGTCCAGACTTTGGTTTGCTAGCCGCTTGCTCTACCCTGGAGCTCTGGTAGCTCATTTTGAGATGTAACGTTATCATTAATCTCTTTTCCAACAGTAGTGGAGTCATATCCTTTGGCCTAGGTATGGAAGAAAACCTAGTTTCATCAAAGATAGCATCCCTTGACTCGATAACGATTATGAACTCTTGAATCATTAGGCTCTATGACATAAAACCTATAGGCTTTGGAATGCATAGCATATCCAATAAAAATACGATCAATGCCTCTTTCACCCAAGGTTTTAATCTTGAGGCGCGGATAGTCTCACAACCGCCTACAACCCCAAACTCGCAGATAACCCAAGTTTGGTTTTCTTTTTATGCCAAAACTCATAAGGGTTAATAGGATTCCGTTTGTTGGGAACCTATTTAGTAAATAACAAGGCTGTGCATGGCTTCTCCCAAAACCCTCACT
>JABEVN020004240.1:0-14849 GCA_013146195.2 Codonopsis lanceolata | reverse complement strand
TGCATCTTCTACTTCGAGGTAGATCGCCTAAGTGGTCTGCAATGATGCCCTTTCGATAGATTCGAGTTGACATAGGTTAAGGCTAAACTCATTTAGAAGAAAAGACCACTCGCTAGTCCGGCCGACGCGATGGCTTACCGAAGATGTATTTGACAGGTCCATCCTCGATATGAGCTTGATGGACCTTCCTCGAGATAGGTCTGAGCCTCCGAAAGGCCCTGCACTAAGCCTGCAGCCTTTTTTTCTAATAATAGTTTAGCTCGCTTCCTTGTAGCTTCCTACTTATGAAATATATGGCGTTTTCAATGTAGGAATCTTCTTTCTCCCGGGCGAGCATAGCTCCCTACCGATGTGTCTCGTGACGCTAAGTATACGAGGAGAGGTTTACGGGTATGAGGTGGAGCTAGCAATGTGGGGATTGGTGGTAAGGTAGGCTTTTATTTTCTCGGCTACGGGCACTTCTGGCCCCGCATTTGATCAAGATATTCTTTTGAGAAGTTTAAAGAGGCTCGCAGTCAGTAGTCACCGTCTGATGAAACGGCCGATGTACCGACATCAAGAACCGACCTAAGAAGCCTTTTTACTTCGCTGGGAGTCTTTCACCGTAGCATTTCCGTGATGGCTTTGACTTTTGCCGCTCGATCTCGATACCTTGTTCGCCATTAGAAATCCCAGATTCTCTCTGTAACGTAACCCGAATGTGCATTTGGTGGGGTTAAGCTTCATTTGGTGCTTTCTCGAAGTCTTTTCAAGAACTTCAAGATCTTTAATGTGAGCACCATAGCCGCTGAATGCACGATCATATCATCGACATAGACCTCCATTTCTTTGTGGATCATGTCATGGAAGAGGTGGTGGCAGCCTCCGGTAAGTGGCTCCCTAAGATTCTTTAATCCAAATGGCATGACGGTAAAAGAAGTACCCCAAGGAGTAGTGAATGAAGTCTTCTCCCGGTCTTCGTCGCCATTTTGATTTGATTGTAGCCCAAAGATGCCGCCGACGAAGGATCGGACTTTGTGAGCCGCGACCAGCATCTACCACAATGTCAATGTCAGTAGGAAGTCATCTTTGGGCGACTTTGTTGAGGTCGCGGAAGTCTACACGTATTCTCGACTTTCCGCTTGGGCTTGAACCACTATGTTGGACGTACCTGTGCCCGGTATTCAACTACCCTGATGAAGTCGACGCGCTAAATGCTTTCATGATTTCTTCTTCGACTTGTAGTGACCATTCTCGCTTGATGCGCTTCGGAGCTTTGTTTGATCGCGAGCATCCTGTATGTGGGAATCCTGGGTGCTCGACTATGGTCGGATCAAGGCGGGGCATATATCTTCATAGGACAAGCAAAGATGTCGACGAACTCTTTCGAGGAGATCAATAAGTGCCTTTCTTTTCTCGACCTCGAAGTAACCGGCCGATTCTCGATTTTTTGATTTCATTGTCCATTTCAAGTTGATAGTGTGGACAAGTCTTCGCCCGTTGATGAATGGTGTGTTCCCTCGTACTCGATCGACTTTTGCAACTCAAGCGATAATTTTTATCTTTTGGGTCCATTTTATTAAATGACTCATTATCCTCGATTATTATTTAATGCGTTTTTAAATTAGGTGCAACTAATGGAATAAGCAAAGACATCCATATTATTATTAAAAGCACATTGTATGTGGGTTATTACATTGTTGAGGACCCTGGTTTGAGATCCTCAATCAGGGAGCGGATTGGTAGATGACCAACTAAGGCTAGGGAAAGGAATAGGGGTACTCAATTTTAGGGAGCGGATTGGTAGATGACCAAACTGTAAGGCTAGGAAAGGAATAGGGTAATATATCCAAAGTAGTCCACCAGATCTGGGCGCCAAAAGTGGGCCGGTCGTAGTATACTAGTTCTCAGAGGTTTATTAGAAATTGACTCAAACTCACAGGAGTTTTTTTTTTTTTTTTTTTAGAAGTGCCCTTATCCATCATACCCGTGAAGTCGCCCCCCAAATTTTCATTAGAAACTCCCCGGTTTAGAGCTTTAAGCAACATGGTTTTCACATCTTCGATGTCGCCTCCAATTTGCGATCGAAAGTTGGGTTTTGTATATGTTGGTCGGATTTAGGAAAGCCGGGTTATTTTCTCGTTGAAGGTAGGATTCTCGGCCGGTGGATTTTGGATGGTACAAGAAAGGGGTTCTGGTTAATGGAATTTGGGCATTATAAGGATTCTGGCCGGATATGGGTATCGGGGTTGGATAAAGGTCCGGGTTATTGGGTTTTGGATAATATAGGGATTTTGGATTGTGATTTTTGGTAGTCGGATTTTGGGCAGATATGGATGTTGGGTTGATAAGGACTGATTCCGGTAGGATAAGGAGGTGTGATGAAAAAGGGTTAAATTTTTGGTAATAATAGGCATTTGGGTGGGTTGGTGTTTGGCCGGGAAATTGATTTGAGGAACATGGAAGGCCGATGCTTCTTGGGGATCTTTATCGTTTCATTTTGTGCCGCCATACCGCTAGGATCTCAGATCGCTGCACGGACACGCTCTTTGTTCGATATGATAGTGATACCCTCCGACTCGGCTGCACTTGTTTTCCTTATCAATCGACCAGTACTATTTTTGCCTTTCCAAATTTGGGCCAGGTCTCTGAGGAAAATGGGTTATGGAGGTATCAGAAGGTTGGCTGAAGGCTATCTGGGCTTGAAGTACAGCGTGCCTTTATTAGTATATTTTATTTATTATTTGTTTTCCTACAATTGACCTGATAAGCACTGCTTTATTTTGATGCCTCGGACTTTCCTCGAACAAGGGATTCTTTTTCCGAGTATAGACCAACGTATTCCACTCGCGCCTTTCGACTTCCCTCAGATCGGATCGTCCTGTGCGAAGGGCCTATACTCTTTTCAGGATCCACCATTCGAAATGGTCTAGGTCGAGCATTTGAGAATTATAAGTCAGCCCCTGATTGTTATTTATTGTCTAAATTTTTTTTTTGTGCGCACCTACTATGTATATTTTTTTTTGAACTTGCGCTTTTTTTTTTTTTTGACATGTATATTTTTCTTTGATTTGATTTTTTTCTGATTTTTTTTTTGATTGTGGCCGACCCATAATTCAAAGATGCAAAACCGGCCGGCTCGCGAAGTGTCCTCAAAACTATATGCATTCTAACGTTGGCTTATGCAGGGGTAGGTCGCCATGGTGTAGGGTAACAGTCGAATATATTTACATGCGCACGGTGTGCGGTATCTAGAAAGCAGAGAATCTTTATTTATTTTACGTATATAGAAAATAAAACAAATTTGGCCTGTTTGTCAGCTTGTGTGGATTTTCTCGGCTTTTTTAGTTTGAGCGCGAGCAAGCAAGCACATCACATTAAGAAATAGAAAGAAAAGTGGGGAAACTATCTATCCCTATTAATTACAAATTTTGGTCCTATGCCCCCAAAATAAAATGACATAATGAATGCAGATGTACAAATATACGATTTACGTATAAAGTGAAAAGAAAATGTAACCTTGAAAGAAATAAATGAAAGAAGAATAGAGCCGAAGTAAAGCCCCCTTTTTTGTTGTCTTGCCGGAATTTATTTGTAAAATATATAATATATATATATATATATATATATATATATATATATTTTCGATTTTTCAATTTTTTTTTTTATGTATATATATATAATAGTATTTGAAGGTTTTTGATCGGCCAAGCACGCTGGCGTATGCTCCGGCGATACCTGCACTCTATTCGAATGCTTTAAGGGTATCAATGGAGTTTCCAAATTAATATACTTAGACCGCCTATATATATATACATATATATTTTTTTTTTGAAATTTTTTTTTATTTGATTGATTTTTTAATACTCGAACATGCCTCAGAATGTATATCTTAACGAGATCACGCGGATGGAGGATCATATCCACAAATATAGCCACGGCGTAATGGGAACACTTTATTGAAATGCGTAAATTAATATAACGAGCATATTGCAGCCAAAAACAAAGAAAAGCCAAAAAAGGTTTTATTTTATGAGTCTAGCCCTCCATTTTAAAAATAAAACAACTCCCACAGAAGTCGCCTTTCGTGAGGTTCAGGGTGGCGACTCGCGCGCCCTTTGCTTGTTTGTGGGTGCGCTGACGCAGCGATGCGGACACCACCGCCTCGCTCCACCCTCCCTTGTTTAGGGGAGGCGAAATCAAATCCAAAGTAGAGGAGTCTCTATGTTAGCACGTTGGAATGTGCCTCGGCTTGCCTTCGAGTGGATTTTGTATCCAAAATGGGAACTAAAGGTTTCACATGTCGTTATCCCTTATTTCGTGGATAACGGGATATGGGAATGCATTACCTTTCCATTCTCATTCTCCCCTTTTTTCGTCAGGGATAATAGAGTAGAAGTGCAAGAAAAGATATTGCGACGCCCACTTATGGATTTATTAAAATGACCTTATGGCCCAATCGATCGCTATGGAGCTATGGGTTTCCCCGCATCAAGTTATCCCTTGCTTAGGGGATACGGGATATGGGAATACATCACTCCCTCCATTCCCAGATCTCCCTTTTTAGGGAGAACAGAAAGTGCAAAGAGGAATGTTGCGTGGCCCACCTGGATCCGAAAGTTTTTAGAGTCGCCACCTTTATTTTAAGGCAAAAATAAAGGAAAACCGTAAGAGAAAACCGAGATTTTAGAAAACGGGTTCGGGGCTAAGTTACGAGTTGGGAAGGTGCTAGGCACCCAACTCGCCTTTCGATCTCAAAGCGTTTTGGCAAATATGCTCATTGTTATATTAATCTAGCAAATAAATAAGGTCTTATTTTGACAAGGGAAAATTAAAGCAGATACATTCGTGGCTACATTATTTACTGACTCATGCCCGCCTCCTTCCAATAATTACAAACACATTTAAGAATATTTGGCCATTATAACGGCTCTTTTACAAAATATTTCTAATCTAATCCCAAAAGACAATCGGCTTATATTGGCTACATTGTGCCGGATTTAAAATACAACTTTTTGAAAATAAATAAAAGAAAAAAATACAAATGGAATAATAAAAAATACGCCCTTAAAGGTATTACCTTTTAGAGCGGTAGTAGCTGCCTGTCCCTCCGCGGAGAGGAGTCTTTTTTTTTTGAACTGAATTGAATTGAGCTGGAAATTTGAACCTGGATTTTGAACCTGGATTGAGGTGGGGCTTGTCAACTCGAGGCGGAGTGGCTTGACTTTATTTGGGTTTTTGGCCTTTTTTTGGAGAGAATCTGACTTAAGTTTTGGGCTTTTTATCTGCTTTTTAGCTCGTTATGTTTATGTGTATTTTTGTGCGTGCGTTTTTATATATTTGTGTGTGTGTGCGCGGGTGAGAGAGGGTATATTGTGCGGATTAAGTGAATGAGTGTGTGCGACTGCCGAAAATGAAGGGAGTATATGTGTGTGCGTCAGTGAGTGAGGGAGTATTTATGGGTGAGTGGGCGAGGGAGGCTGGTTTTGATTGAGAGAAAGAGAGAGAGTGGGCCGTCTTCTTGAGGGGAGAGAGAGAGAGTGATCGCAGGGAGAGAGAGAGCTGGGGGTCGGCCTTTTAAAATGAGGGAGTGAGAGAGTGAAATAATAATGAGAGAAAGGGAGTATTTATACATGTGAGGGTTGTTTAGTGGGTTAAGGAAGTGGGGTGGGGGGCGACTGGCGGCTGCTGTTTTTCTTTTCTTTTTACTTTTTTTTTTTTTTATTCTTTGCTTTTACTTTCTTTTCGGTTTTGTTTCTTTTGCTTTTTTGTTTTTCTTTTGTTTTTCTTTTCTTTTTTTTGTTTCTTTTCTTTTTCTTTTTGTTTTATTTTCTTTTGCTTTCTTTTTTTTATTTCTTTTTTTTTTTTGTTTTTATTCATTTTCTTGATTTTTTTGTACCTTCATTCCTGAAACATACAAAAGATAATTAGTAGTCTATTTTGCAACATTTATTAGACAGCATAAAACATGGGTACGAATTTGGGGTGTCTACAGGGCTGCGTATCGATTAGCGTGGCAACTGTGTATAGAACTTTGCCTTGTATAGTTTTTGTAGGACTCTTTTCAGGTTCAGCGGAAGACCCTTTCTCAGCTTCACCGGAAGACCTGCTCGAAGCTTAAGATCGGTAGACCTCGTGTCCAGCTGATCTGCTTCTACGTGTCCTCTTCATAGATAAAGCTAGTGGATTAATTCAAACTTATTCCCATATATTATTTGAATTAATCCAAGTCATTCTCTCGACATGTCAAGCCGAAAGCAACTTTCCGAAAAGCAGGAAGACTTTTCGCCCCTGACTGAAAGCATAAAGCAGCTGCATCCCTACTTTCGCTTCATCTCTCGATTCGACACCAAATCGCCCACCTTTTGAAGATCTCGAAATGATTATCCGCTGGATATCTGTGAAGACGAAATTCTTGATCGACCCATGCATTTAATGCATTTATGAATAGAGTCATTGTTGAAGCCTTCGCCCTTCCAACGGATTCTTTTGAAGTGCACCTGCTTTAAATACTGCCATTGAAGACTGGAACAACAGACAACTGTACAGAATCAATCGAACACTTAAAGAATTACTCTGAATCTATACAACTCCAAGTCTTTCAGCTCAGTGCATTCAATAGATCCTCAACAGATCTAGAAGTCCTCGTCAACAACAAGAAGCTGCTCTTCAACATTTATTGTTTTATTCTTCTTGTTGTTTACTTCCATCAACTATACTTCTGCACGAATTAAATATCTTGTATTTACAGATATTTAATTCCATAGACCCAAACACAAGTCAATATTTTGTACACAATCCATTAGGGATATTCTTTGTAATTGATCTAAGTGGAAAACATAGTGCACAATTTAAATCCAAGGTTGACTGCCTTGGTGGTGGACGTAGCACTATTTACAGTGTGAACCATCTCAAAATACTTGTGTTATTTCCTTCTATTTGTCTATTACTTAAACTGCATAGTTTCCTTGTTCTTTATATCCATTTCATAGAACTTAAGTAATCAGTAAAAGGTCTAGGTAGTCCTTATCGGGAACAATTTTCTTGAAGGTCTTCCGCTACTTGAAACTCTTCATAAACTTCAAGTAACTTTCAAGAAACTTACTTTAAAAGTTTTAAAGTGTTAATAAGCTATTCAACCCCCCTTCTAGCTTATTATTGTGCTCATTGGGACCCACATTTAGGTTTAGGTTTAAGGATATATAGTGTTATGGTTTAGTTTTAAGGTTAGTATTACGAATTAGGTTTATGGTTTAGGTATAGGTTTAGGTTTTAGGTTTAAGGTTTATGTTTTATGTTTTAGGGTGGGGGTGGGGTGGGGTAGGGGTGGGGTGGGTTAGGTTTAGGTTTAGGTTTAGGGATAGTGTTATGGTTTAGGTTTAGGTTTTAGGTTTACGTTTTAGGGTTAAGGTTGGGGTTGGGATGGGGATGGGGTTGGGGTTGGGGTTGGGGTGGGGGGGGTGGGGTGGGGGGGTGGGGTTGGGGGTGTGGTTGGGGTTAGGTTTAGGTTTAGGGATAGCGTTATGGTTTAGGTTTAAGGTTAATGAACTTAGTGTTATGAATTAGGTTTATGGTTTAGGTTTACGTTTACGGTTTTACGTTTAGGGTTGGGGTTGGGGGGTTGGGGTTGGGTTGGGTTGGGGGTTGGGGTGGGGGTTGGGGTGGGGTTGGGGTGGGGTGGGGTTGGGGTGGGGGGTGGGGTTGGGGTGGGGTTGGGGTTGGGGTTAGGTTTAGGTTTAGGGATAGTATTATGATTTAGGTTTAGTTTTAGGTTTAGATTTATGTTTAGTTTTAGGTTTAGGTTTAAGGTTTAAGGTTTAAGGTTTAGGGTTAGGGTTAGGGTTGGGGTTTAGGGTTGGGGTTGGGGTTGGGGTTGGGTGGGGGTGGGGGTTGGGGTTAGGTTTAGGTTTAGGGATAGTGTTATGGTTTAGGTTTAGTTTTAGGTTTAGGTTTAAGGTTTACATTTTAGGGTTAGGGTTGGGGTTTAGGGTTGGGGGTTGGGGTTGGGTGGGGGGGGGGTGGGGTTGGGGTTGGGTTTAGGGATAGTGTTATGGTTTAGGTTTAGTTTTAGGTTTAGGTTTAAGGTTTAAGTTTTAGGGGTAGGGTTGGGGTTTAGGTTTAGGTTTTTTGAATATTTGATGTTAATTCCAAATTAAAATCTTATTTTTATTGTTATTGTAAATATTGGTTAAGTTGATTAAAAAGAATTTATATAAACCACAAAACCAAACCAAACCAAGTGGTTTGGTTCCAAGCCTTGTTCGATTTGGTTTGAAAATTTTGTAACGAATAGGGGGTAGTTTGGTTCGTGCTTTTGGCCTAAACCAAACCGAACCACATACGCCCCATTTTGTATCCAACTTTTCTTATTGACATATACAGGGTAAACTAGAATGGCACAAAAACTGCAAACTTAAATTTCAAAACAGGACTCAATGGAACATCATTGAAAGGAAAGTGAGATTGTTTGTTTAAGATATGTGAGATTATTTCAATCAATTCTCAAACAGTAGAAGTCAATCAAGTCATACCTGGAGAACCCAATGAGCACAGCTCAAGAACCTTGCAACACCCAATGCGAATACGTAATGAGCTGTGAATGGTTCCACAATCTGAAAGCCAAACCAAAAAAGGGGGAAAGCAAACCCTCAAAAAGATCACATTAATGAACGCACCAAACAACCACTAAACTTGGTATAATAGCCATAAGTAAGAGGTCCAATATTCTTGTTCTATAAGATTTTACCTTTGTGTTCTGCATGACCCGCAATTGGGGTAGAACAGAAACAGCTTCAAGATATACACAGAATGCCCAGAAAATCCTGTTACTAGATATGGGACTAATTTTTTAAAAGAAACCAAAGAGGAAAGTCTTTTTTTGGGAGGGGGGGGACAAAGGGAGTATATATATTTATTTATTGTAACAAATTCCAAAGCATATTATAAATGAGGATAATATATGAAATTAAGTTCACATATAATAGCAACAAGTCAACACTTATCAAAAAAAAATAGCAATAGCCAACAAGTCAACAACTCAAATTTAGGTGTAGGGTTTCCTTTTTCTTTTTGGTTTTAATATTGTGCCACGTTGTTTCCTTAAAAAAGGGTTTGAGAAGCCAGTTTGGCCGACAGTCACAAAGGTGACACCTCCTTGCGCCTAAGCGAATGAGGCTGGAATGAAGTGCATTTTAGTGCTAGCATGATAATAAAAGCATAGCATTACATGTCAACAAAGTTCTATACAACAATCAAAATGTGCCATTCCAGATCTGCTGGAATGAAGTGCATTAATTTAGTGCTTAGTCCACAAGCTGGATTGTGAAATTATACATTCTCCTACAACTATAGGCCATTGCTTCATAGCACACTTTATTTTAAGTAGATTGAGAAACTGAAAAAATGACAGCAGAAAACCAACATAAACAGGCTCACAAGGACGCATCAAAACTTGATTGTTCACACACTATCCAACATAGACAAACACCCCAAAAATCCTATGGTGAAAAACCTGATCCCTAGCTTTCTTAATGCCAGCTTCAATGATCGGAAGACATTACAACATTGCAAGTAAGATCACATTTCATCTTAAATAGGTAATTTTGATTTAAGCAATGAGGTGGAGAATCAATTAACGACATGATCCATTACATGTTAATGAATCAAGTAGAAGCAAACTTGAAATGCTTACAGCAAAACAATCTCAACTCTGAGTCCCTGTAACATAAACCCATCACTCTTTTAGACCCCAAGAACATGTTAACCCCAAGAACCATCGCATAGTACACTCTTGAAAACTCAGCACCCAAGTACCCAGCTGATTAGAATTTCAACACGTTGGAGAGAAAATTCGTGGCTATGAATTCAAGAAAAGAAATACAAAAACACCCAATTAATCAAAGGATAGAATCCCAATCATCCACACTAACACCACCAAATGAGATCCCCAGCTCATACGAACATGCCGAATCAATAATTAAATCAATCCAAACTTCAGTACAACTAAGTATGACAGATGTTCGTATAAGATAATAACTAAAACAGATAAATCCACAGAAGCAGCAACTAAAATCCGCCACAGACAAAAATTGAGAGAACGGACAACGCAAGGTAAATTGAGATTAGAGATATCTACTTCCAATCAACTACGCAATGAACTTCAAGACATACGGATCTCGAGGAGGTTCCAATTTAATCCAACCAACAAACTATATACCGAAATCAAAACGGAGAGTCTCCACGAACATCGAAGGCAAGTAAATTTCCTTGCTGAAACTAAAAAGAACTTACCGGATATCGTACTTCGGGCTAGATTTTCCGGGAAGCCTCGCCGGCTACTCAGATCTGAGAGCACTGTAATTTCCTCCTTCAATCATCCGTTAGAGATTTCCAATACTGGTTCTTCTTTAGTAAAATTTGCCGCTGCTTCTTCGTCTTGGTCGGCAAATTCGTCGGAGGAGGACGAAGAATTTGAATCGGAAAACATTTTGGGGAAGAGCTGCTGGGGATGTGGCTGTTGAAGAAGATGGCGGTGGAGGGAGTTTTCACGAATTTGGGAACCTGTCGAGGGTTTCATGAGTTTGGGAATGGTTTCGCTTTCGGCTTTCCAAAGAGAGGAGAAGAGAGCGGCTGGGAATTAGGGGAAAAATGAGTGAACGAAAGAGGAAAAGTAAGAAATGCGGGAAAAGGAAAAGTTTGTGCGACTAAATACAAAAAAAAAAATACCCGCGTATGTGAATTATGGGCGGCAAATGAAAAATGAGTTGATTGTGAATTGCCTCAAGAAAAAAATAAATTAACCCTTGGTTTTGGGAAAAAAATTACCTAAATTTATTTTTAGTTTTTCAAAGATATATTTTTTTACAAATAAATTAATAATCAATTAAATTTTCAAAATTGATCAAATAATATTTCATTCGTTTCGGGCAAATAATAAATTATTTTATTTAAGGATGTTTCATTTAAAAATACAACTTTCAAAAATTAATGTATAAAAATATCAGTCCCTTCCTACTTTCACACAAAATGTGAGGAAAAAATATTATGCACCTGGGGGAGAGCAGTCCCTTTCATCTTTATTTACTCTTTATCTTTTATAACCCAACTAAATAGTGTAAGAGAGAGGTGAAGTTATAATGAAATGGAAGATTCTATAGCCTCAGCTAGTTCACCAAAGGAGGTGGGAAGTTAAAGCAGATACGAGTGTAAATCTCCAAAGTCAAACCAACCAAAACGGTTTAGTTTGGTTTAATTGAAATATATGTTCGGCATGGTGCGCATTTTCTTGATTAAACAAATGGTGCAGCTCGGTTGTAGTTTATTAAGGTCGGAGCAAACCGTCAAAGCATGAATTTTTAAAATCAAAAGCGAGGTAACACTTGATTAAGTACGTCGAAAGGAAACAGAACACTTGATTATTAACACACGTAAGCCTGTAAAACTTATGTGAATGTGCACTCCGCATCCCCAGATTAACAATGTAGTACTTCTTGGGGGAAGAAAGTTGTTAATGACAGCCAACCTTTGGTGGACCGAAGTGAACAAACCCTTTGGTTGGCGCTGCTTGCCAAATCTAAGAAAAATCTAGACCCGGCATCGGTAAAACTTGGGAGGCCGTGGTTGAGACAAGTGGTTGCGTTGCGTTGCGTTGCGTTGTTACGTTGCGTTCATTTACATTATTGCGTTGCGTTGCGTTAAGTTAATTAAGTTAGTTATGTTATGTTACGTTAAGCTAAGTTAGTTATGTTAAGTTAAGTTAAGTTATGTTATGTTACATTTAAGTTAAGTTAAGTTGCGTTACGTTAGTAAGTTAAGTTATGTTAAGTTAAGTTAAGAAGTTAGTTAGTTAAGTTAAGTTAAGTTAAGTTAAGTTAAGTTAGGATTACGTTACGTTAAGTTAAGTTAAGTTATGTTAAGTTAAGTTATGTTAGTTAAAGTTAAGTTAAGTTAGAAGTTAAGTTAAGTTAAGTTAAGTTAAGTTAAGTTAAGTTAGATTAAATTAAGTTAAGTTATGTTACGTTAAGATTAAGTTAAGTTAAGTTAAAAGTTAAGTTAAAGAAGTTAAGTTATGTTAGTTCGTTAGTTTAAGTTAAGTTAGGTTACGTTAAGTTAAGTTAAGAAGTTAAGTTATGTTAAGTTAAGTTAAGTTAAGTTAGGTTAAGTTAAGTTAAGTTAGTTAGTTAAGTTAAGTTAAGTTAAGTTAAGTTAAGTTATGTTAAGTTAAGAAGTTAGAAGTTAGTTAAGTTAAGTTATGTTGCGTTAAGTTAAGTTAAGTTAAAAAGTTAAGTTAAGTTAAGTTAAGTTAAAGTTAAGTTAAGTTAAGTTAAGTTAAGAAAGTTAGTTAAGTTAAGTTAAGTTAAGTTAAGTTAAGTTAAAGTTAAGTTAGTTAAGTTAAGTAAGTTAGTAAGTTAAGTTAAGTTAGTTAGTTGCGTTAAGAAGTTAAGTTAAGTTAAGTTAAGTTTAAGTTAAGTAAGGTAAGTTAAGTTAAGTTAAGTTAATAGAGAGTTAAGTTAAAAGTTAAGTTAGTTAATTAAGTTAAGTTAAGTTAAGTTAAGTTAAGTTAAGTTATTAAGTTAAGTTAAGTTAGAAGTTAGAGATTAAGAAGTTAAGTTAAGTTAAGTTAAGTTAAGTTAAGTTAAGTTAAGATTTAAGTTAAGTTAAGTTAAGTAAGTTAAGTTAAGTTAAGAAGTTAAGTTAAGTTAAGTTAGGTTAAGTTAAGTTAAGTTAAAGTTAAGTTAAGTTAAGTTAAGTTAGAGTTAAGTTAAGTTAGTTAAGTTAAGTTAAGTTAGTTAAGTTAGAAGTTAAGTTAAGTTAAGTTAAGTTAAGTTAAGATTTACGTTGCGTTAAGTTAAGTTAAGTTAAGTTAAGTTAAGTTAAGTTAAGTTAAGTTAAGTTAAAAGTTAAGTAAGTTAGAGGTTAAGTTACGTTACGTTCGTTAAGTTAAGTTAAGTTAAGTTAAGTTAAGTTAAGTTAAGCTAAGTTAAGTTAAGTTAGTTAAGTTAAAGTTAAGTTAAGTTAAGTTAAGTTAAGTTAAGTTCGTTAATTAAGTTAAGTTAAGTTAAGTTAAGTTTAGAAGTTAAGTTGAGTTAAGTTAAGTTAAGTTGGTTAAGTTAAGTTAGAAGTTAAGTTAAGTTAAGTTAAAAGTTAGAAGTTAAGTTAAAGAAGTTAAAGTTAAGTTAAGTTAAGTTAAGTTAAGTTAAAGTTAAGGATTAAAGTTAAGTTAAGTTAAGTTAAGTTAAGTTAAGTTAGAAGTTAGTTAAGCTAAGTTAAGTTAGGATTAGAAGTTAAGTTAAGTTAGAAGTTAAGTTAGATTAGTTAAGTTAAGTTAAGTTAAGTTAAGAAGTTAAGTTAAGTTAGAAGTTAGAAGTTAAGGATTAGAGTTAAAGTTAAGTTAAGTTAGAAGTTAAGAAAGTTAAGTTCACGTTACGTTTAAGAAGTTAAGTTAAAAGTTGAAGTTAAGTTAAGTTAAGTTAAGCTAAGTTAAGTTAAAAGTTAAGTTAAGTTAAGTTAAGTTAAGTTAAGTTAAGTTAAGCTAAGTTAAGTTAAAGTTAAAGTTAGAAGTTAAGCTAAGTTAAGTTACGTTACGTTAGAAGTTAAGTTAGTTAAAAGTTAAGTTAAGTTAAGTTAAGTTAAGTTAAGTTAGCTAAGTTAAGTTAAGTTAAGGTTCGTATCTTAACGTTAAGTTAAGTTAAGATGAAGTTAAGTTAGTAAGTTAAAAATTTCCAAGTTAAGTAAAGAGTTAAGCTAAGTTAAGTTAAGGTTTACATGCTAAGTTAAGTTAAGAAGTTAAGTTGCGTTAAGTTAAGTTAAGTTAGTTCCAAGTTAAGTTAGAGTTAAGTTAGAAGTTAAGTTAAGTTAGAAGTTAAGTTAAAGTTAAGGTAAAGTTAAGAAGTTAAGTTAGAAGTTAGGTAAGTTAAGTTAAGTTAAGTTAAGTTAAGTTAAGTTAAGTTAAGTTAAGTTAAGTTAAGTTAAGTTAAAGTTAGAAGTTAAAAGTTAAGTTAAGTTAAGTTAAGTTAAGTTAAGTTAAGTTAAGGATTAAGTTACGTTAAGTTAAGTTAAGTTAAGTTAAGTTAAGTTAAGATTAAGTTAAAGAGTGTAAGTTAAGTTAAGTTAAAGTTAAGTTAAGAAGTTAAGTTAAGTTAGAATTAAGTTACGTTTAAGTTGGTTAGTTAAGGAGTTAGAGTTAAGTTAAGTTAAGTTAAGTTAAGTTAAGTTAAGTTAAGTTAAGAAGTTAAGTTAGAATTAAGTTAAGTTAGCGTTAAGTTAAAAGTTAAGTTAGTTGAGTTAGATTAAGTTAAGTTAAGGGGTAAAGTTGAAAGTTAAGATTTAAGCTAAGTTAAAGTTAAGAAGTTAAGTTAAGGATTAAGTTAAGTTAGAAGTTAAGTTAAGTTAAGTTAAGTTAAGCTAAGTTAAGTTAAGTTAAGTTAAGTTGGATTAGGATTACGTTAAGGATTAAGTTAGTTAAGTTAAGCTAAGCTAAGTTAAAGCTAACTAAGAAGTAAAGGTTAAGTAAGTTAAGTTCGTTAAGAGTTAAGTTAAAGGATTAAAGTTAAGCTACGTTAAGTTAAGTTGAGTTAGTTGCGTTAAGGATTGAAGTTAAGTTAAGTTAAGTTAAAGTTAGAGTTAGAGTTAAGGATTAAGTTAAAGGTAAGTTAAGTTAAGTTAAGTTAAGTTAAGATTTAAGTTAAGTTAAGTTAAGTTAAGTTAAGTTAAAGTTAAGTTAAGTTAAGTTAAGTTAAGAAGTTAAGGTAAAGTTAAGTTAAGAGATTAAGCTAAGTTAAGTTAAGTTAAGTTAAGATTAAGTTAAAGTTAAGGGTAAAGTTAAGTTAAATAAGCTAAGTTAAGTTAAGTTAAGCTAAAGTAGTTAAAGT
>JABEVN020004239.1:0-14855 GCA_013146195.2 Codonopsis lanceolata | reverse complement strand
CCTGGCTTATAGCTAACATAAGCTCGATACCAACCAGAGAGCCTGACCCGATTCCGGAACGGAATCCCAAAGTCGTGCTGCAAGGACAAGGAAAGAAGAGGACAAGCACTTGCAAAACAGTAGTGCGAGTCGGACAGTTGAGCTAACGAGCTCAAGAAAGGTAGAGAAGCCGTATAAAAAAATACGGGTCGGGAAGAAACGAATCTGCGAAGCTTAGGAAAGAGTCCCAAGATTAAGGCTCGAAACAAAGTCAAGAACCAAGAGAGACAATATTCTCCCGGAAGAAAATAAAACTCGCTGCCGCAACATTGCAGACGCTGAACAAACCATCGGCATTCCAGGCCGGCGTTTCAACAAAGAACAAACCTGATAACAATTACCCACGACTAAGGCATACCGGGGTTAACCAACAGAAATAGTAACTAAAATAGAGAAAAGCCCCAAGGCTACTGCGTGCCCGGGAGACAACTGAAATAGATATGGAAAACACGAACAAGGCACGACACAACACGTCGGCCCAAGAACGAACTAATATAGGAACTAAAGTATCTACCCGACCGTAAAGTCTAAATAACTTTACAAGATATCGGTCTCACAAGAATAGCAAGGTACATGAACAAGAGACAATGATAAAGGGAGTAAAACTCCACAAACTATTGCTCGGGGAAGTCAGCTACTAGAATCACGAGCTACACGATCAAGTCTCGATCTATCAGTCAACCGCAATCTGCTACAGTCACGATCTACTCGATCTCAACACAGCTACTGAAACTGCAACTAGAGAACAAAGTACGGGATGAGTCATAATGACCCAGTACGCTACTACAAGACAATATAACATAATCGTAACATTTTCATAAGTAGAAATGAAATCGGGTTACGACGACTAAGAACCGTGGTAAGGTTGTACTGCATGTAACTGCCTTTACCAAAGCTACCAAGATGAACTAGGTGAATCCCCCTGCTCACGCACAATCAAGCAAGTCGAGGCAAGTGACAATAATAATCGTATAGTTAGGGACGTATGTCTTGGACAAGAAACATCCTGTGTATCTTATAGAATAATTACGAAAGTATGCATATTTACATGTATACACGTATCAAGTCTCGAGAATCATTAGTGAAGATGTATAAATTCATCACAATTGTCAAGCAATCAAGGACAAGTATATGAGCATAGATCATATATTCAAGATGCACATTATTGCACATAGTTCACATAATGTGAGGATATAGAGCCTGCCGCTACGTAGACCCGCAAAATGCATTACCTTCATGACGCAAGAATCGACGGGTGTGATAATACATCGATCTCCGAGGATGCTCAGAAAAACAATAGTCAATCTCAATGGCGTGTATTGGTTGGCCGTAGAGAGCTCTTCCCTAACACGTGGCCAACAATGGAGGGTGGTGCATTGATGAGATTCGGTTCGACAACGCTCACTATCACGAATCTTACATTCGTGATTCGCGGCAATGCATTGTCAACTGTAGACAGACAAGACAAGTATGCCACCGGACTTATGCAATGCCAAGTAGTATTTACTCAACAATCATCAAGATGGAACGAGTCCGACAAGAGCGTCCTCGGTCAAGATTAGTATATAATCTCATCAATAAACAATCAAGATTGAGCTCGACAAGAGCGAACTCAATGTATCAAACATGCATTTATTATGACATGTATGCACAAGAATGATAGTCAATCCAATTCAATAGTCTAGAAATAGTTTTCTAGTGGAACACATGTAATAACGTCGTAGGGATTGATCATTGAGCCGGTATTGTTCAATAGCTCACTAGTGTCCACTCCGTTGAGTCCTTTCTATAATTTCAACCAAGTAGAGTGGGAACACTATATGTGTTCCAAGACTCTTTTCTATGTTCTCGCTTGAAGCATGACTAGGTTCTTGTTCCAATTAGGAACCTTAGTGCAAAGTCACTAAGTCAAGTATATAAGGGGAGCCTAAGTTGATCATTATCAAGTCAAGCTTAGTTCAATTCCAATTCATAATTCCCCTTAATAGTAGAATCCAAGTTCAGTATAAATCATTAACTGAAGAACTGATTGAGCATGAGGCAAGTACATTCAATATGCTTATAATTCATATTATAGAAACATGTAGAAGAATCAATTCATGATAAGGTAGGAAATCATGCTTTTAGCCATAATATCAATTGTACATAGTATTCCGTATTTAAACGTGAAACCTAGTTAAGTTATAACTCAACCATCAATCCATCATATAGTTGTTCTAGGATCATAAAGACACTTACTTGTAAGTAGTAAAGTCTTCCGAGAATAATACTTCATTCTATAACCCAAAGGTCTATAGTAGTCCGGTACTTAGGTAAACACTAGACTGACGATCATTCGTAAGGTCAACCGTACTGGTGAGTCTTAGATAACGACTTAGTCATTCTAGCGACTTACACAAGCAGACTCCATGTGTATTGTACTAAGAAAAGTCCCAATTCAAACCATCTCATAGAATGGTTCTCGATTTCGTTATCTTGGTCCTTCCCAAAATATTCACAAGGCGACTTTATAGAGTCGGCATTCAATAACAACAATAATTATTCCTTAGGTTTCATGCAAGCATAGATCACATCCTTACAAGTTCCGGGGCTTCATTGAAGTCCGACAAGTAACAACAGTTCTAATTCATAATCAAACCAATCCAAAGGTCATTCATTCAAGTCATGCATTTGTGACCCACACACCCAATCCAAAGACTAGTGATAATCTTGTACTCAATATCACTAAAGGTCCTCCATTAGAGTCCTAATCCACAAATCGATCTTAACACCAATTCGGTCTCACCCGACCAAACCTCAAGATTTCATGATTTAGATTCAACGGGTACAAGTAGTCATAGGGGTTTATCCTAAGACTCGAATAGCAAATTTTATAATTCAATGATTCCATTTGAGTCAAATTGCAAAGTCTCAAACTCCAGGTCAAGGCATAATTTTGGAATTCCCAATTTATCCGGGTTTCTGAACCCAACCACAATCAATCTTAAACCATAGCTATTCCGATATACCCAATCATAATCGTTTGGGTTCAAAACATAACTTCCATAGATTGATATCCATCAATAAAATCTCATTTCGACATGTATTACAATGACAAATTACAAGGAACAAGTCTTTAGCAACCTAACATCAACATTGAGTTAGAGAGAGAAACTACGTTTCGGTAATGTACCTTTATCGAGCCACAAACGACTAGGAAGATGGAAACAAACCCAAGGAAACTGATCTAATCATCAAGGGCTTCGCGACGGTGGTCTCGGCTCGTCAAACGGATGGCCAGAACTCCGGGAATCGCCAGAACACGCACTAGTCGCATGCTCAATCTACCGCACTCTCTCCTTCCCGTTCACGGCTGAAAGCGATCACAAATGAAGAGAGGAGAGGAGTGTTTGGGGTTATAATGGTGATTAAGGACTAATATACCCTCAAATAAGCGAAAGGGCAAGGGTTAAGTAAGGGTAGAATAGGAGTCTCACGCTAGAAATCAAACCAGCACAAAGCTGATGTCGGGAGCGCTGTTCGGTTGTCTGGACCAAACTTTTCATCACTTTTTCGGTTGCTATGGCCGAACACTCCCCAAGGAGTTCGGTTTGGCTGGCCGAACATCTCCCAGGATGTTCGTTTGTCGTGTTGGAACGATGGTTTAAGTCTAAAATGAAGCCGAATGGGTCTAGGACTAAAAGTGATGCACCGGTTGGGTGAATGCAACTCAAACAAGCATAAAACTTGTGTACCAAGGCCTTATGAGACTTAAATAACCCTCAAGATAAGTGAGGAATGACTAAGAGTACAACCGAGGTCTCACGAAAGAACTACGCGAGAAAACTCTAAACGGAGTCGAGTAACGAACAGCGTCGGTATGCGACTTGTAACCTTAACTAGTTAAGGTCTATGGAACATATGGAGCTAAGGTATTGGCTCCTAGATAGCCTACCTACACAAATCAAGGTTCTTATCTCAAGTCAAGTAAGCAAGGTCACCATTAAACGACACGCAAAGCAAAAAGGTCAATTACACGAAGGTTCGGGGTCTTACATCCTCCAATTCCATTCCCAAGAAGACTTATGAAAAACCGAATGGACAAACAATTTACGGAAATTTATAATATGTTATCCAAAGTGAATGTTAATATTCCTTTGCTTAATATTATTAAAAATATCCCAGCTTATGCAAAGTTTTTCAAAGATCTTCACTCTAAGAAACACAAGTTTGAAAACAATGAAAAATTATTATTTCTGAAAATGTAAGTTCTGTTTTACAACCCAAACTGTAACGACCCGACCCGGATTCCAACATGAAATCCCAAGGTCGTGCCGCTGGAACTAACTTAATAAGAGGACAAGCACTTGATAAACAATAGTACTAGTCAAACAGTCGAGCAAACTCGCTCTTAAACATGAACATAACACCGCACTAAAATACGGTATTTCAAAAATCGAATTAGCGGAAGCAATATAAGAAAGAAGTCCCAAGCTATGAAGCTCGAAACCAACGACAATGAAACCAAGAGAGACATTATCTCTCAAAGGAGGAAAAACAAAACTCGCGTGCCGCAACAATGCAGACGCTAATAAAACCATCAGCACTCCAGGTCGGCGTTTCAACAGAGAACCATCCTGATATAACAATTATCCAATGGCTAAAGCATACCGGGGTCAACCAACAACTATAAAAACTAGAATAAGAAAATTCCCCCAAAGCTACTGCGTGCCCGGGAGACAACTGAAATAAATACCAAAACCACAAACAAGGCACGACACAACACGTCTGTAAAACCCTAGTTTATTGCTTGCTTGTTTATTGCATGAGATCATACATTCATAATCATCATTAGTATGTTAACATAGCTCACTCATATGTTTAAAGTCGATAGCATGTTCATCGACGTCGTTTGAGATGCTCTTTTGCACCTTTCCTTCACAAGTTGCCTTGAAACTCGGGTTTGTGTTTTATGTTGTAAACACTTGGATAAATGTTAGAGACCACTCATAACATCATTAACACGCTTTAGATGTTGGTTGAATGCTAGTTGCATCGTCGGTTTGATTGCTAGTTTGATTCGAGCGTTAACCCTTCTCCGTTTGACCTTTTCGGTTGTTGTTCGGGAGTGTTTTTCCTAAGTTCTTAGCCATGTTTGATTGAGGTTTGATCATTGATTTGCCTTGGTTATCATTTAGAAGTCTTTAAGGTTGAATTCTAGACACTTTTTGGCTTTGGAGGACTTGAGGTTGCATGCGGGCGAGACCTAAACCGAGCAAGGAAGCAAAATTGGGAATGGTGGGATTTCAGGAGGAAGCGCTCGCATGGGTCTAGAACCATGCGACCGCATTGAAGGATTTCCAGATTACGGGAATTTTCTGCATTTCACCAAAGTTGACCAACTTAACCCCACCCAAACCCAACCTAACCCACCCTAAACCACCCTAGTTCGTCCCACCTAGCCTCTCATGCATGCTTGACAAGTTTTGGGTGATTTGGATGCATGTACAACACTTGGCAAGGAAAGACCTCCAACATGCAAAGCCATGCATTGGACACCTTCCCCCACCCCACTTCAGCCAAACATTGACCAAATACCTCCACTAAGCCTTCCTAATCAGCCATCATCTTCCAAATTCGTGGCTGAACATTTCATACAAGTTCTAGAGAGTTTATTCAAGCTTCTTGAGTGTTCATCAATGGTAGCCAAGTCTTGAAGAAGCCATTTCCAAAACCGAACCGTAGAAGTGAAGAGGAGGGCAAGTAGAACACATAGCCACCCTTGCATGGACGTTTTGTACTTCTTTTAGGGCTTGTTTAAGGTGGGTTACAACATCTCTTCTTACTTATTTTAGCCTCATTTAGCGGCTCTGGACCCTCCAAAAGGTGTTATCAAGCTGATTGATAAAATGTTTTCTAATTTCTTTTGGGGTCACATTGATGGCAGGCAGAAACATCATTGGATTGCTTGGTCGAAGTGTTGTTCCCCTATTTCTGAAGGAGGGGTAGGTATTCGAGCTTTAAGAGATCTCAGTCGGGCTTATTCCGCTAGCTGTTGGTGGCGCTTTCGTACTCAAAAATCTCTTTGGTCCAGTTTTCTTACGGCTAAATACTGTCCCCAGATTCATCCTGTCCAAGCCTCTCGACGAGGCTCCCATATATGGTGTCGTATGATGGATATTAAACCTTTTGTAGAACAGCACATTAAATGGCTCCTTGGTCGAGGGAATTGCTCACCCTGGTTTGATGTTTGGCTTGATGGTGGTCGGCTCAATAACCCCAACAGTTTGTCGATTTCTTCAGTTCGAGATTTATTTGCTGATTCGTCCCAGCTCGACCCTGCTGTCTCTGTGTTGATTGCTCCTGCCGATTTAAACCGTATTATTGATCAAGAGCCTTTTTTATCTGATTCGGATGATTCTCCTTGCTGGACTTTATCTGCGAATGGCTGTTTCTCCATTTCTTCAGCATATCTTCATCTTCGCAGTTCTGCCCCGAAGATTTTATCTTCAAAATTCGTTTGGAATAAGAGAGTTCCAAGGCACATTAGTGTTTTTATTTGGCGACTTCTTCAGCACAAACTCCCTATAGATGAGCGTCTATTAAAGATGGGATTTCAGATGGTGTCCAAATGTTCTTGCTGCGAGTCTGGAAATGTAGAAACTTTTAATCATGTTTTTCTTCACAGCTCTATTGCCTCTCGCATTTGGTCCTCTTTTTCAGTGAGAATATCAAGTTCATTCATATTACGGTTCCATCCTTCAATGCTGCATGGCTTGGTGGCTTCATTCTCCTAGCTTTTTGGATCTTATTCTTCTGCCATGTCTCATTCTTTGGAATCTTTGGAAAAATAGGAATTCACTCCTATATGACAACTCGGGTCTCTCTTTTGCTGGGCTTTTCAAGTTGATCAGAGCTGATCTCCAAGTCTGTAACGCCACCAGCTTTAATGCTTCCGGGCTGCCTTCGATCCCTAAGTTTAAACTGGATCGTTGGATTCCTCCCTCTTCAGATATAGTTAAACTTAATGCAGACGGAGCTTCTAGAGGTAACCCTGGCTATAGTGGAGGTGGAGGTATAATTCGCAATTCCAATGGTAGCTTTATTTTTGCCTTCTCTGATTTTTATGCGTTGGTACCAATACTCTAGTCGAAGCTAAAGCTCTTCGCATGGGGTTAAATTACCGTGACTTTGGTTTCCGTAAGGCAATTATTGAGCTAGATTCCAAGACTTTGGTTGATTGTCTTATTTATGGTCATAAACCTCCTTGGCGGTGTTGGTCCATCATCAATCAGGTGTTCGCCATTCATAAAGATATGGATTTTCAGATTGTTCATTGCTTCGAAGCTAATTGTGTAGGCGATCTTCTAGCTAATTTGGGATGTGATTCCTCGACCAATTCCAGCTTTGTCTCTGCTCAAGATCTTCCCCCTCGTATTCGTGGTGCTATGTTTTTGGATAAAGATGGTACTCCATATCTTAGACGTTCTAGATAGTTTGATTTGTTTTCTTTTTAAGTTTTCGCACGTCGATTGTATTTCCTTTTTCGAGGTCAGGCTCCTCTGTCCTCCCATTATAAGGGCAAGGCTGGTTGTCCCCCTCAAGTTTGTATATATTTTTTCTTATTAATAAAATTATGCAGGGTGCCGCCCCTGTTTCCTTTAAAAAAAACATATTATAAACCATGATTATGATGTCATTTAGGTGTAGTAATGCATGATAAATCATTCCATCTTGTTGTTTAAGCATTGGGAGCATGTTTGATGAAATAGTTAGGCTCGTAGAGATGCTATGTTCACGTACATGTTAAATGCTACATTTTTAGTTGTATGATCAGATTATAAACAGGTTATAAACCATGTTTACGATGTTATTTATGTGTGATAATGTATGATAAATTACCCTACTTTGTTGTTTAAGCATTGAGAGCATGTTTGATGAAATAGTTAGACTTGTTGAGATGCTATGTTCACGTATATGCTAAATGCTACATTTTTAGTTGCATGATCAGATTATAAACAGGTTATAAACCATGTTTAGGATATTGTTTATGTGTGATAATGTATGATAAATCACCCTACTTTGTTGTTTAAGCATTGAGAGCATGTTTGATGAAATAGTTAGACTTGTTGAGATGCTATGTTCACGTATATGCTAAATGTTATATTTTTGGTTGTATGATCATATTATAAACAGGTTATAAACCATGTTTTTGATGTTATTTATGTGTGATAATGTATGATAAATCACCCTACCTTGTTGTTTAAGTGTTGGGTGCATATTTGATAAAATGGTTAGACTCTTATTTGATGAAATGACAAGAATGTATATGCCTAGTTTGTGACTTTGATTCTATGTTCATACTTGATTGTTTGATTGGGGTTTTATGGGTTTAATGACCTTGGTAACCTATTTAATTACGTTAGTATGGACATAGGAGAGTATTGAGGCCAATGGCTTCTATACCCTAATTTTGAAAGATTGATTATGACTCAACGGAGTTGACCATTGGGTTAGTATGACATTAAGGAGTAATATGCCTAAGTCCTACGAATTTTGGGGTAGTATTAATGGAGGTTAAGCCTCCAAGCATTTTAAAGTGTATGAAGAACACTAGATGATTAGAGTCTTGATTTTATCTCTAATGTGATTATGTGCTAGTTGTGAATTAAAAGCATGACTAGATGATTGTAGAGTACTTGCCTACTTATTTGAGCATATGAATATGAATTACGTGTGCATGAAGTTTGAGTCCAGCTGGAGTCGGTTTGTTGAGTCTTTGGGGCGGGACGATGCATCATCTTCACGAATTGTGAGATTCGTGATTTTGATGGATCGCCGTGCCGGATTGCACACACCCCTCTATCGATGGCCACGGTAGGGAAGTAGTTGATCTTAGTTGTAGTATGGAAACATGACTTTGATAACTATCGAAACTCGAGCTGGGAAATGTCTCGGGGACGTCGATATCCACGAAAGGGATATCGAGGACACATAAAGGTTTTGCACATGTTTTGCGGGAGCGACATGCGGAAAAAGGGTAACGGTATCATATCCCTTTTGTATGAATTGACTCACGAGTGCTATATGTGAATAATGTGCTACGTGAATATGACATGATATGAAATGATGGATTAAATGAATTAATGAAATGTTATACTTGTTGATAACATGATACTCGAAATTGTTAAGTATGAATACCTTGACATGATTATTTATGAAATGCATATTATGCCAATTGCATGAATTATTATTGTTGAGCATGATGATGCCATGACAGGAAGTTATGTTAGTAACTTGCTAAGTCTTTATGACTTACTCCTATTTGTTTTGATTGTTTTCCCTAGAAACGAGTCGTGCAAGTGGTTCGAAGTGATTCTCAAGTAGCGTTGGTGAAGCTTGTGACGAGGTCGCTACCTTGTACATTTTAGTACCTTTTTCTTTTGGCAAGGACGACGGGAAGATAAAGTTATATAAACTTTATGTGGGGTAGCAAGACTTGATGTGTTTGATTATTGGTACTTATGTTTATTAGTACTTAATGTTTTGAGAGCCGACATATGTTAGTCGTGCCTTATGTATTTATGATGCTCATGCTTTAGTTGTTTTAACCATATATTGGTTTGTTTATTATGTTTATTATCCGGCATGTTTTTAGCCGTTAAGCATGTTAGACTAGAGTTGTAGACTTAGTTTAATGTTGGGTTCCGGCCGGAGCGTCCCTGATGACTTGATATATAATTGCTATAAATTGTTATATGTGCCTATTGTTGCGTCAGATGATTTTATTTTTGGACCAAGAGATTCATTATCTCTAAGGTTGTGTTAGTTTGAGCTTGTTAGCTCGGGCGCCACTGTTTAATTAATTTACGCTTCCACATTTGTTAAAGTTTTTGGCGTATCGCCGTTATGGCCCTACCCACTATTTGCTATTTGTTTTTGTTATGTGCCTTTTTGGAAGCGGCACGACCTCGGGGTCTCGTCTTGGGATCCGGGTCGGGTCGCCACAGTTGGTATCAGAGCTTATGTTTATAAGTTAGCTATTCGCCGGGATAGGTTCTTTGGCTTAGGGGGTTGGTTTTGTGTGATAGTTCTATCTTAACAAAGAGTGTTCTTGTAGGTTAATATGGTTGACACTAGAGCTGGTACTAGCACCGGAGGTAGTACCGGTAGAGGTGCCGGTAGAGGCACAGATGGTGGTAGAGTGACTAATGAGAACCGCCAGCCAGAGGTTCCTCCACTTTGGACGTCGGAGGAGCAATTCGAAGCCATGGCTACCATGTATAAATGCTTACGATGATGAACTAGATGAATCAGAGGGTCTTTGGTAGGGCCGAACCACCGCCAGGACCATACCACTAAGCACAGGAAAGCAGTTGAGTACCAGGTGACAGAGGCTAGACACCACGGGGATTCGATGCTTGAGAAGTTCATAAAGCTGAAACCAAGACAGTTCGATGGGGAACCGGATGCTTCAAAGGCCGAGTTGTGGATCGAACACCTAGAGAAGATATTTGCACCGTTGAGGTGTGATGATGAGCAGAAGGTGGTACTAGCAGTGTTTAATCTAGAGGGCGCTGCGGAGCACTGGTGGCAAGTGCTAAGAGAGAGTTGGGACATGGTGAGGATCCCCCACACATGGCCTAACTTTGTTAGGGAATTTAGAGCTTCATATGTTCCGGAGGTTGTTCGGGAAAGAAGGGAGAAGGAGTTCCTTGACCTAGTGCAGGGAGGCATGTCTATATCGCAGTATTCAGCGAGGTTCACGGAGCTAGCACGCTATTGCACTCATTTGATTCTGGATGAGGCCAAGAGAACGCAAAAGTTTGTGAAGGGCTTGAAGACGGAGTATAGGAGACAACTATTATCTCATCAGTTCGTGGATTACAGGAAGGCAGTTGATAGAGCCTATGCGATTGAGAGGGACATCGAGGAACATCGTGTCATGGGTAATTCGGGTTTTTCTTCACGGCAAACTAGAGCAGTCTTCGGAGACGAGGAAATGGTTCGGTAATCGAGGGAATTATCATGGGCACAATGATCGCAGGAAAGGAAATGGAAAATTTAATCATGAAGGGCAGGCGAGAAATCATTCGTGGGTGGTAGAGGAGGCATCGCTTGAGTCGAGGAGATCGTAGCATGATAGTTGTATGCTCTATTGTTGTTCAAGACGGGGCACACGGAAGATAAATGTTGGAAGAAAAGTGGAGCACCTGGTGGAGTGCTATTATTGTGGAGTCAGGGGCACATGAAGAGGAATTGCCCTAAGTTGAAGGGTGATCAGCCAGGAGGATCGAGTCAGCCTACTGTTGGGGCTAAGAGAGATAGTGATGGGAAGGCAAAGGTGCAGGGACGTGTATTTGCTTTAGACCAGAGGGGAGTACCTGAGTCGACCGCAGTTATTGGAGGTACCATTTCTATCTTCGATAGTGAAGCATGAGTACTTATAGATCCATGATCATCACATTCGTATGTTGCATCACACTTTGTTGATCGTTTGCATGTATTACCTCAGTCTTTGCCTTACGTGCTTGAAGTTTCTACCCCGCTTGGGGAAAGTTTATTGGCAGTTTATAAAGCATGCGATGTAGTGGATGAACATGTTTTGCATGCGGATCACGTAGTGTTGCCACTTTGTGATTTTGATGTGATACTCGGTATGGATGGTTGTCGCTTATCATGCTTTGGTAGATTTCTTTAGTAAGAGGTTACATTTGATATGCCGGGTGTTCCTAAATTTATGTTCGTGGGTGATAACGCCGCCTAGGTGGGTTGCGCTCATTTTACTAACTCTAAAGGCTAGGAAATTATTGTCACGTGGTTGCCACTAGCTTGTGGTTGATAAGCGGGTTTTCGACCGATCTTGAGGATGTGCGGGTTGTGAATGAGTTTCACGGATGTCTTCTCTAAGATTTTGGGATGCCACGGATAGGAGATTGAGTTTTGTATCGAGTTGTTCAGGGGACTACACCGATATCGAAGGCGCCGTCTGATTGGTACCTATGGAGTTGAAGGAGTTGAAGGTTCAATTGCGGGAGCTTCTTGATATTGGCTTTATCAAGCCAAGTGTATCACCTTGGGGTGCGGTATTATTTGTCGGGAAAGAAGGATGGAAGCCTTAGGTTGTGTATTGATTAGGGAGTTGAACAAAGCGGCGATCAAGAACAAGTATCCATTGCTATAGATGACTTGTTTGATCGAGTTGCAAGGATCGGTGGTGTATTCTAAACTTGATTTGAGGTTCGGGTATCATCAGTTGAAGGTGAGAGCGAGGATGTTCAAAACTTGCTTTTAGTGCACGGGCATTATGAGTTCATGGTGATGCCATTTGGGTTGACTAATGCGCCGAAAGTATTTATGGACTTGATGAATCGGGTGTTCCATAATTTTCTTATTTGTTTGTGGTGGTCTTCATAGATGACATTCTTGTGTATTCTAAGTCTCGGGATGAGCATGCTGCATTTGAGGATGGTCTTGTCGACTCTTCGGAGAGGCAACTTTATGCTAAGTTTAGCAAGTGTGCTTTTGGCTGAGGAGGTCTCATTTTTGGGACATGTTGATTCTAGTACCGGGATAGCGGTAGATCATTCTAAGGTTGAAGCGGTGATGAATTAGAGGAGGCAGACTCTGATTCACGGAGGTTAGGAGTTTCTTGGGGTTAGCCGGGTATTATCGGAGATTCATAGAGGATTTTCGAAGATTGCTACACCGATGACAAATTTGACCCAAAAGAAGACAACATTTGTTTGGAGCGATAAGTGCGAAGCAAGTTTCCAAGAATTGAAGAAGAAGTTTGTAGACCGACAGGATTCAACACGAAATCCCAAATTAGTGCATTGGAACTAACATAAGATGAGGCACTTGTTAAACGGTGAGTGCAAGTCCAACGTCGAGCTAACAAGCTCTAAACATGAACATAAAGCCGCACTAAACGGTATTTCAAAAATCGAATCGGCGGAGCAATAAGAAAAAAGTCCCAAGCTATGAAACTCGAAACCAACGACCATGAAACCAAGAAAGACATTATCTCTCAAGGAGGAAAAACAAAACTCGCGTGCATAACATTTAGAGGCATTGAACAAACCATCGGCACTCGGTGGTTTCAACAAAGAACCAACGATAACAATTACCCGGCTAAAGCTGCATATCGGTCAACCAACAACTATAACAAGTAGGATAAAGAAATGCCCCAAAGCTCTTTGGGAGACAAGCTGAAATAAATACGAAACCACGAACAAGGCACGACACAACACGTCGGTCCAAGAAAGAACCAACACAAATACCCAAGTATATACCCGACTGTAAAGTCTATATAACTTTACAAAATGTCGATCTCACAAGAATAACAAAGTACATGATATCAATGACAATGCTAAAGGGAGCGAGGACTCACTGGCTACTCGGGAGAGTCACTACAAACACGAACCACACAATCGATCTCGATCTATCGATCAGGCGTGCCTTCTGATCACGATCTACTCTCTCCACGGCTACCAATTTCTTTGCAACTAAAAAAAAGTAAAGGAAATGAGTCATAATGACCCGATGCGCTACTACAAGAGATATGTAACATATAATTATGTAACATAAAAATAATCATCATGCCATTTACAAATGACGGAAAAACCCAGTGAAGAGCGTCGATCATTTAGATACTCCACAAGATAACCACTTCTTCTCACTTACTAAACCGTCCAAATGAACCGGAGTGTAATTCCTGTTCAAACACAAATCGAGATGAATTAGAAGGTGGTTCCACAAAACATCATATGCAAGTATATATATATCATCATATATACAAATCCAACTATTCATATAATCATCACGTGTAAGGGTGCATATTTATACATATACACCTATACCAGTATGTATATCTCTATATATACATATCAAATATCCCATATAATCATCATGTATAAGAGTGCATATCTATATATATACACATCAAATCTTTCATATATATCTCATATATAAGTATGTATATCTCTATATATACATAACAAATCTCTCATTCAATCATCATGTATAAGTGTGTATATCTATATATATACGCATCAAGTCTCTCATATAACATCAACCCATACAAACACGATCAATAAGATCTCATGTTCAACTAACACTTTGTTATCACATAAGTGCCCATAGTAAGCCACATAAAGGATAGAGAAGATACCAAATCCATGTCGTTGTGTCGCTCCGCAATCCTATTGTCATATCGTGCAGTGATACCGTGTGTTCGGTATCAAAGTGCAGAAGCTCTCTTCTCGGGTCAGAGCTCTCTACTGGGAAAAATAGCACTAGCCAATGCACTCTTTTGGTTATGACAAAGGGGCTACTTCCCCCGTAGCTAGCGGTGGAGGTGTGTGTGAAACCGAATCGATGCGGTACATTGCAACCACGAATCCCATAATTCGTGAAGACAATGCATCGTCCCACCATCAATGTAAAAAACCCAAATAATGCCAGCTGGACTTATATGCAATGCACAAGTAGATGTTTACTTGTAAATTCTCAAGTAGATATACAGATCTACTAAACCCATACGACTATGTACATTGTTACAATAATCATAAAACCACATAGGAGCTCATTTGAGTCTCTAAATCAGAAGTGTCAAGTAGTCCACTCAATTCAATCCAAGTTCCAAAAGCTAGAAATCTAGTCAAATGGATTTTACAAGTTGTAGGATCTCACCACGATTCACATAAGGTTCAATTGTTCCTTAAGCTCGACTCCGATGAGTCTTCACTACAATTCATCCCAAATAGGTTATAAATGCTATTTGCATTTCTAACCCTTTTCTAAGTTTTCGGTTCAAGCATAGTTAGGTTCTTTTC
>JABEVN020004238.1:0-14857 GCA_013146195.2 Codonopsis lanceolata | reverse complement strand
CTGCAACCAAAGCCTCCATTAAAACTATAAGTGGTGAACAACAATATACCACAACTAGAATAAGCGAGCCACACATGCTCAAAACAACAAAGGAAAAAATACTAAGGGTACAAATGCTCGCAATACAACCGGCTCCCAAATACACAACCATAATATAATACAATCTACCCAAGTAAAGTCTACATAACTTTACATTCGGGCCTACAAATAATTAACAACAAAATATTAAATAACTCCAAGCTTTTGACTTGGAAGACCACCTGCTAAAAGTCGTTATCAGGAAGCAGGCGTACAAGGATCACTGCACACACTAGGAAAACAATCACACGGAGTGAGTCATAATGACCAGGTAAGTTTCTAAATGCAACATGTGGCATATTATGACATGGCATGGCATAAATGCCTGATCATATAAAATCATGGTATCATGCTAGTATACCATCATAAATCATGTACTTAATTTTTAAAGCACATAAACTCATAAACCAAGTAGCATATTATTTTTCATATAAATGCTCATAAATAAACATGTGTAACGATAGCGTAATCGAACAGTTACTATCAAATCCGGGTTCAAACCCAATCAACTTACCATGAGATCAAACCTCAAACCATGATCGGGGCTCAATTCCCAATCAATAACTTGGGGTTTCTCCCCCAAATAATCTCAACTCATCGGTTTCCCTTAATGAGTACTCGTTACATTCATCGATCTCGGGATGAGAAATAGAGCTTCGATGTCGGGCTAGATGGCATAACTTCGAGATCACATCCCTCAATTGGCCAAATAGTGAGGAGAAAAAGGACCCAATGCAACGATTCATAGCGATTGTTCCCAAAGGCTATGAATCTTCCCATTGCCGACCTGACAAAACGCCAATTTGGACTTTAAACCAGCGTTCAAGTAGATATTTACTTGTCTAAACCAATGAGACCAAATTCATTATTATCGGACTCATTAAATCATGTAGACATAATGCTCTACAACAACTCATAAACCATGCACATAATTGCACATAAACAAATAGGGCATAATGCTCCACAAAATCCCATAATCCATGCACATATTTGCATATAACCACGTGGGACATAATGCTCTACAAATCTCATAAACCATGCATATAATTGCATAAAATCAAGAAGTAGGACATAATGCTCTACCAAACATCATGAACAATGCATATATTTGCATATAACCATTATGTTCAACTAACATACAAGTTTAGTTCAAGAACTACTTTATTGAGGTATTCATTATCCCTCAAGTCACTAACCCATTCAAGTATAGCTTACAAGCTTAATAAAATATAATGTGAGGTCTTCCATAATCCTCAACTCAAACCAAACCAAGACTACTACGCTAGTCTCAAAATATCCACAATTCAAGACTTATTATTTTAGTCTTTTATTCTAAGTACAGGACTCAATCATAGTCCTAATCGTCATACATGATCGATAACACCAACACCATACTTAAAACATCATGACTACTCGTAGTCACTTCTCTAATTGTTTTCATATACATAACAAAAATCCTTGAGAAGAGGATTCTCTCTTAATCTTCTCTTAAATAATCTCATGACCTTATGTGGGTCTCTATTGTCCCATGCTCTAACAAGCATGCTTAAAATGTATTCTAGTCAGTCTCCAAAACATAAGTGTCGCCATAGGACACAACCAAAAACCCGGTGTGCACAAACACAACCCAAGCAAACCCAAACATTGTAGGGTTTCAACTTGAGCTCTTTATCATTTTATTGGCCTTATTACGACTCAGTTGAGTCTTACTAACACATTTCATTCTTTATGTGTTCTATAAATTCACAACCGTAATAATTTCTTAAGGTTTATAACCAATCTCAATAGTCACTCGGGCTTAATTCCCAAGACTAAAAATCCACAAAACACATCTCAATCACTAATCATTAAAGTTTGGAAGTTATGTTCTTCATTCCCTTAACCAAACAAAATCCAATTATCGTAGGATTTCAACCCAAGTTCAATTAGCACTTAATCGAATTTACAATGACTCAGTCGAGTCAATCTACCCTTTTCTAAAATTCAAGGGCATAGAGGCCATGGGTCTCAATTCCCCTATATTCATAACTATCAACAATAGCCATCATCCGGGTTCGTTTAACTCACATAAACCGACAAAACCATCACTAATACAACATAGAATAAATTCATCATTTTGAGCACAATTTCATTTAGCTCACCTTACCAATCGTAATTCCCAATTCATGATTAAATCATACAACATGGTTTAATATACTCTAATAAGCATATAAAACATAGTAATCAAGCTCACATCAATAATTTTGCAAGCTAAACCAAATTTGGGCAAAACACCCTCCAAGTATCTCAACCAAATCAACATCAAAACTCATGGATAATCAACATAACCAAGTTCAATAGACCATTAAACACTTGAATTTCATATACATCAAGGTCTCACATAGGTCCAACCAAGCTCTATCATCAATTAGAAACCTAGGGTTCATGGCATCTTCTACAAACCCTAACAATGGCTTCCATTGACCTCACATAGCACAAATGATTGTTTCCCTAGGGTCAATGGAGCCCAAAAGAAGAGGAAGGGAGGTAGAAACTTACCTTGATTCAGCCCTTACAAGTCACAATCCCGAAATTCCAATTGGTGGGTGTTGTTCCCTTCAATCCCCTCTTCAAAACTATGGTGTAGCTTGAGAAATGAAGGTCCCAAGCTATGGCCTCCAAGGTTGGGCACTCAAGAACCTAGAAATTGCCTCTCCCAAGCTCTCACACGTTTTTGAGGTGTAGGCGAGAAAATGGGAGGAAGAAGTCGGTGCGTGGCTGAACAAATGAGAGAGAGCAATCTGTTTTGGGTTTAAATAGGGAGGATTAACTCTCTTAATCAACTCACTAATCCACCTCTAAAACCTCTAATAATGTTTAGGACTAGTATTAGCTTAAGTAGATGGGTTTAGGGTAGGTTTAGATTGGGTTTAATTGGCTAAATTTCGGACAGCACATAAAAAGAACAAAAATCCCGTAAATCTGCTTCAGGGACCCTTGCGGTCGCTTTGAAGCTACATGATGCGACTGCATCACTTGTACTTTCAGCATCCTAGGTTTTCTCGCTTCCTCGCTCGGTCCCGGACTCCCCCGCATGCATCCTCGAGCCTTAAAGCTTCGAAATGGCTCACAATTGGACTCTTAAAGTCCTCAAACATTAAACTAATCAATCCAAGTCTCAAACCAATTTTAAAGTAGGTCTAGACTCCCAAAAACAACACCGAAACAACAGGGGCAAAAGCCGCGCAAGGCGTAACAACTTGCTATCTAAGCGTCGAATGAAACCGCAAACCGACGGGTAATAACCCATGATTGTAAACACCTATTAGGGATACAAAATAGGCCTGAATGCCTCCCAGATGATGAACAACGAGATAGGGAAATAGGCTCGAAAGCGAGCGTTCGCGGCTCAATCTCAAACTTCTACGCGATAAGGAGAATTGCTATTCTCGAGGCGTCAAAACTTCACGAGACTTATGGAATACATCCAATTAGAAGTCTAACAAATCTAAACATGTTATTTAATCATCATGTAAAGATCTGGGACCAAATCGAGGTCAGAAACACAAAACCCGCATAAACTCTCAATCGCGTCGCATTTCGACTATCGTCGGGTTACGACCTTTGACTTTAGCAAGTCAACAACTATATGACATTTCTTAAAAGTGTTTTAGTCTTAATGTGGTCTCTCATACACATCTAGACTCTCTCACGAGTCAAACGAGCAATCAACCAAGGAAGAAATGCGAGCATTGCACGCAATTCACGCTAACCGGGAATCGGGATCTTACATCTATCTTTAGTGAACGAACCCAAGAAATTGAATGATAATTATTATGAATTGAACATAAAGGAGATACAAATGAAACCCAGAATCCTAGATTGCCACCTACCATAAGATCTTCATAACTGTAATTACTGCTAATTAGTTAAACACCTAAATATCAATAGTAGTTTAGAATAAAATAATTATAAAAACCCCTTTAGATTAATAATTTGCTATCAATAAAGTATACTGTTCGTGATCTCTTGTCTCTGTGGGTTCGACCCTTGCTTCCAATTCTATTCTATAATAGTCTTGTCCACTTGCAAGGAAAAAGATTAAAATAAAACATCGATCAGTACGGTCGAGCTAGAAGTTTTCATTGGTGAAGGAAGTTGTACTCGGGCTGAGAAAGTCACCTTTATGGTGATTGATTTGAAGTCCCCTTACAATATCATTTTGGGGGTTTCGAGCATGACTAAGTTTCAAATGGTTGCCTCCATTTCCCACCAGCGGGCTAAGTTTTACACCGACTATGGGATAGGGGTGTTGAAGAGTCAACCCCGGGCAGTGCTTGAGTATGTGCGCGACAGTCAGTGGAAGAAGCAAAAGTTGACCCTGGAAGACGGCGAGTAGAAAATCACCATTAGCACTAAGGAGAAATCTCACGTGACTGTAGGACCATCGACAATTGCTATGGTCGCTGAGGATGGAGCTTCTTCTTTGCCAACGTCGGGGTTGGAGGAGCAAATTGAGCAGGGTGTTGACCCAGGATTGGTACCAGTTGCAGGAGATTGCGAGGAGGATACTTGTCCTTTGCCGACATTGGGGTTGGGGGGACAAGTCGAGCAGGATGTTGATGTGGGCTTGGTGTCAGATGAAGGTTGCGAGAAGACTGTTGGTCCTTTGCCGACATTGAAGTTGGGGGGGGGGGGCAAACCGAGCAAGTAGTGGACATGTATGTAGATCAACTTGATATAGTTGAAACTCAGGTTGAAAAAGAAGAGAGAGTGGAGTGTGACACACTCCAAATGCGAGATGAACCGGAATTCACAGCTCACGATGAGCTGGAAGAAGTAGTTATCAATTCTGCTTATCCCGAGCAGAAGATAAAAATTGGCAGGGCACTGTTAGCGGAAGCTCGGGCTGATTTGATCAGGAAGCTTAAGGATAGCTTGGATGCGTTCGCATGGAGACCAGAGGTTATGCAAGGAGTGAGCGAGGATGTAGCTCTCCACTATCTCAGTGTGGATCCAGCCTTCAGGCCGATTCAACAGCGGCCTCGAGTGTATTCTGCCAAGAAGGATCAAACAATCAAAGAAGAGGTGGAGAAACTGCTTAGTGCCGACATCATTGAATAGATTCATTTCCCAACTTGGTTGGCTAATGTTGTTATAGTTAAAAGTCCAATGGCAAATGGAGAATGTGCGTAGACTTCACCAATCTGAATAAGGCTTGCCCGAAGGATTGCTATCCCTTGCCTCGCATTGACAAATTGGTGGATGCTATAGCGGGGTTTGAGCTTCTAAGTTTCATTGATGCATACTCTGGGTACCATCAAGTGAAGATGAGCAAGAAGGATAAGGCCTTGACAGCTTTCCGAGCAGCAGGGGGGCTGTATTGTTACAAGATGATGCCATTTGGCCTGAAGAACGTAGGGGCTACGTATCAATGAATGGTGAATAAGGTCTTCAGCTCGCAGATCGGCAGAAATGTGGAGGCCTACATTGATGATATGGTGGTGATGACCAAAGGGCACGACCACACAATTGATTTGGGAGAAACTTTTGGCAACCTCAGGAAAAATAATATGAAGCTTAACTCGAGCAAGTGTGTGTTCGGGGTGAAGGCAGGCAAATTCTTGGGGTTCATGGTGACTGAAAGGGGAATAGAGGCCAACCTAGAGAAAATTAAGGCATTGGTCACTATGAGGCCTCCTCGCTGTATCAAGGACGTTCAGAAGCTCAACGGGCGAGTTATAGCTCTCGGTCGTTTCATTTTCAAGTCGGCAGATAGGTATTTGCCGTTTTTTAAGGTGCTCCGTGGAAACAATGGGTTTGAATGGACGAAGGAATGCCAGGAAGCCTTCAAGCCGGTGTTGAGTATCTTCCGGTTGTTAAGTAGTCCAGTCTTCGGTGAGAAGCTTTTTGTGTATTTGGCGGCCACAGAGCAGGCTGTAGCCGCTGTGTTAGTTAGAGAGGAATGTAACTTACAAAAGCTTGTATATTATGTTTCCAAGGCCCTTACCGCGGTGGATGGGCGATATTTTAATGCAGAAAAGTTAGCGTATTCGCTTGTTGTTGCTGCTCGGAAACTTCGAACTTATTTTTCTGCACATTCCATTATTGTGTATACGGACACGCCTCTCAGGAAAATTTTGCACAAGCCAGATTCCTCTGGTCGTTTACTCACTTGGTCCATCGAGCTTACTAAGTTTGAGATTGATTACCAGTCTCGACGAGCAATAAAGGCACAAGCGTTAGCAGATTTTGTGGCTAAGACTAGCTTCAAAGACTCGAGCGAGGAGGAGGTTTTAGCCAAGACTGCGCCAACTAGTTCACCAGTTCAAAGGCCCCGGCCAGATTATTGCTGGGAGTTACACGTGGATGGTTCGGCCAGTAGGTTTGGAAGTGGCGCAGGGTTGGTGTTAGTCCCGCCCGAGCAGGATGTGGAGTTTGAAAAGGCATTGCGTTTCAAGTTTTCAGCATCCAATAACCAGGCAGAGTATGAAGCCTTGATTGCAGGGCTTGAGCTCGCGCAAGACATTGGAGTACGAGAGCTGATCATTTATTGTGATTCACAGTTGGTCGTGAATTAAGTAATGGGCGACTATGCTGTTCATCATCCAGTGTTAGTTCGCTATTGTGCCATGGTGAAGGAAATTTTAAAGGATTTTGATTACTGGGAGCTGGTGCGGATAGGTCGCGAGGATAATATGCGAGTAGATTACTTATCTAAGATGGCCGAAGACGAGATTCAATTTCTACATTCAACGGTCATGATTGAATACTTGGAAGTTCCAGTGATAGAGAAGGAGGTAATCATGGACATTGAGCCTGCCGTAAAGTGTTGGATAGATGACCTGAAGGCTTACATCGAGCATGGAACCTTGCCCGAAGACAAGTCGGAAGCCCGGATTATTCAAAAGCGAGCATGCCGGTATGTTGTCCTAGATGAGATACTTTACCGACGGTCATATACTAGACCTTTACTCAGGTGCGTATGACCAGAGATGACAGAGGGCATTCTGGGAGAAATTCATGAAGGAAAATGTGGAAGGCATCCAGGCCAACGGTCTTTGGCAGAAAAGGTTCTGGCTGCAGGTTTTTACTGGATTACTTTGAGGCGAGATGCAGAAATGTATGTTCGGCGTTGATATAAGTGTCAGCCTTATGCCGACATACCACGGTTACCCTCTACCGAGCAGACTCATGTGGTGGCATCGTGGCCATTTGACATGTGGGGTATAGACCTCATTGGCCCATTTCCCTTTGCCCGTTCGAAGTTTAAGTATGCAGTGGTGGCTGTTGATTATTTTACTAAGTGGGTAGAAGCTAAGCCTTTGGCAATAATTAGCAAGATCAATGTGATTGACTTCGTGTACGAGCATATATGGTGCCGATTTGGGGTACCACGTGCAATTGTATCTGATCATGGGACTCAATTTTTGGAGAAATTCACAAAGGCATGCGAGTAAATGCGCGTAAAGCACTGGCAGTCATCGGTTGCATATCCACAGGGTAACGGTCAAGCTGAGGCCGCTAATAAGCAAGTCTTGCATGTTCTTAAGCGGAATCTTGAAGATAAGGCAGGAAGATGGGTGGATGAGCTACCTTAAGCCTTATGGCGGTTAGGACAACGGTCAGGGGGCCAACGGGGGAAACGACTTTTTCTATGGCTTATGGATCTGAGGAAATGGCACCCAAAGTGGAGATGTACCGCTTCTAATCAAGAGTATCTCATTATGATGCGTAATCCAACATTGTAGTCATGGCTAAATTTAATTTAGATTTATTAGAGGAAAAACAGTTGGAGTCCAAAATGAGAATGGCTAATTACAAACAGCGAGCAAATGCCCATCATGATAAAAGGGTTCGTGGTCGGTCATTTGCTGTGGGGGAGTGGGTTCTCCGTAAAATTGAGGTGACAGGCCATCGGGCAGAATGGGGGAAGAATTGGGAAGGGGATAGTCCAAATTGTTAAGGAAGGAACCTACATGTTGCGAACAGAGGATGGCATCGAGCTGAAACATCCATGGCAAGCAGATCATTTGAAGAAATACTATCAATGATTGATAGCGTACAAGCCATTTGTCTTTTTCCCCTGTCTTAAAAGTTAAGGTGAAATTAATGAGCGTACATTGGTTATCATTTCTTGATTATTCCGCTTACAGCATTTAATGCAGAACTCAATTATACTTTTGGCGGACAGGATAGTTTCTTTGCCCGGTGTGAAAGTTAGTATTTGAGTGAGTTAATGTTCTCGGTTATTCTCTTTTTCGCGAGCACAGGTTATCTCTGCTCGTGAAGAGGGGTTGGTGTCCGAGTTAGTTGCTTTGGTTATTATTCTCGATTATTCTCTCTTTCACGAGCATGAGTTGCCTTTGCTCGTGAAAAAAAGACTGGTGTTCGAGCCAGTTGCTTCGATCACGCTTCATAATTTCGGGTTGTCTCAGCTCAAGTGAAGGTGAAGGACTTGCATTTTTCATTCCGACAAACCGGGAATGAACTTGCTTGATTTAAAAGATTGCTTTTCAAAATAAAAACAGTTGAAATGTCAATGAGAATGCAAGTAGGCAATATATGAGCATTCAAAGAAATATCATAAGCAGGAAATGTTAAGATGTTACAAGCCCGGAAAAATGTAAATTGTTTGCAAATTGTTTCCAAAGTACACAGTTATGGCACGCAGGCCAGGAAAAACTTCAAGGGTTAGTAGCAGCAGGTTGAACAGGATCGACAGCAATAGTCTGGGTAGGCTCATCCACTTCATTTGTGGTCGGGTCTTCGATTATGACCACCTCTCCGTCATCATTAGCAACATGAGCAACCAGGGTCTCAGTTTCTTGTGCTTTTGCCATCCAAATTTGAGTCATAAGATCAGTGATGGTGGTCTCGACAGTCGGTGGAGGGGTCCAGGCAGCAAGTCCCTTTTGAGAATCTAGCTAAGCCAAGGAGGTCAGCTCGTCCACTGTGTATGGCACCAAGGCGTGGCCCGGACGAGCGGAGGGGCAGAACGGGGTGTTAGTTCCCCATTTGGCGAGCTGGTCAGGTTGAATATCCATACAATGCATGCTAGCTGCCTAAGGACATGGTTTACTCCTTGCAGGAAGAATGGGTATGCCTCTTCCTCGACGCTGGCTTGAAAGGCTTCAGATTTTTTGTAGTCGGCGACAATTGCTTCTTTCTGTTCTTCGTTGGCTTGGGATAGTTCTGCCCTCAGCTGTTTCTCCTTTTCAGCGGCTTCCTTCTTCGTTTTCTCCAGCTCGTTGGTCGCTGCTTTGAGCTCCTTCCTCACCTGACTTATGTTCTTGAGCGCCACCTCCTCAGATTTTTTGGAGAAGTTCAGATGGGCTTCAAGAATCTTCTTTTCTTCCTCTAATTTGGAAAGCTCGGTGACTTTCGAGGTCATGTTTTCTTCGCTTTCCTTAAGCTCGGCTCAGAGGGAATTGACCTGCTCTTCGAGAGTGTTCTTTTATGAGGATAGCGAGCTGGAGGATTTCAGGTTGTCTATCAACTGGTCATACATGAGTTCAGTTTTGCTGGCCATCTGAAATGAAAGGTCAAAAAAACGAGAGTACATAATAATACTTTGTTTTGATGACGATAAGAGAATTAGATACCTCGGTCATGCACATTCCTATTTCGTCGATCAGGACAGAGCTAGGAAGCTCGATACTTCTTCTTCGAATGCCAGTATGGCGAAGTCTCTTCACCATCCCAAGCCCAACGGTGACCGGATGCCCGTCTCGTTTGTTTGTGTTGAGATTGGCTAAGTCGGGGACGTTGGCCACTTCAGCTATCAGCTTGGCCGCTAGCTCGCGGGTTTTCGGCATCTCGAAAATTTCCCTTTACCAGATGAGTGCTTGCGAGCTCGATGCTTCGGCTGGTTCGCTTTGGTCCGTCCGCGACCTGGTCCTTCTCTCAGTTGGAGCTTCAGGGGCAGGCCGTTTTGGTTGTGTAGACACCCCAATTTCGTACCCCTGGTATGTGACTCTGACATTTGATATCAAGAACTGTTCAAAATTAACAACTGTCAAGTTACAGGAGTCGAAAATGCGAAAGGCAAAGTAGGATGCACAAAACAGTGAATCGCGAGGGGTGAAAGTGTCAAAATTGAAAGTGGAACAGGAGCTTGGTGCGACCAAAAGGCATATTGGGCGCCGCGCCAAGCAAGGGATGTGTCGGCGCCAAGGTTGCTACTGTAGCACTAAGACTTAACGCATTGTGCAACTCGCGAAGCCTGGTGAACGCGTGAACAAAGCCGGTTGAGGAATTTTGAAAATTCCCGATGACTCCCTCATCCCACCTATAAATATGAGTGTTGGGCTCCCCATTTTAGTGTTCAGATATCATCCGAGAGAAACGCTGAGAAATTTTCTCTAATTCCCTCGACGCCGATAATAGTGAGAGGTGCGAGATATGTGTGTGTAGCCGACTAAAGCTTCCAAATCCCGTCCAAACTCCGCCAAAACTAAAATCCACTGGTTATAAGTGATCCCTAGCCTTTTAGTTAGGTATCCACCTTACTTCCCCGGCCCAAAATGCCCAAAGTAAGCCGTTACTCCGCCTGAGTACTGAGGTGAAATACACAAAAATTAAGCCGTTATTCCGCCCAACCAAAAATGTCAAAACCATCCGAAATAAGCCGTCACTATGCCCGAGTGAACGAGCCAAAACTTATCTAGAATAAGCAGTCACTCTGCCCAAATCAAAACAACAACCACACAACCACAAAAAAAAAAAAAAGACTCCCTCTCCCTGAAGGACAGAGCGAGCACACTACCGCTCTAAAATGTAAAAGCCTTTAAGGGCGTTTTATTTATTTACTTGTCCGTTTATTCATTATTTATAAAGTTATTATTTAAAGCCGACCCAATGTAGTCAATATAAGCCGTTGTGCTGCCCGGATTAGAATAGGAAATATTATGTAAAAGAGCCGTTATAATGGCCAAATGTTTTTAAATACATTTGTAATTATTGTAAGAAAATGGCTGCAAGTCCGTAAATAATGTAGCCACGGATGTATTTGTTTATTTTCTTGTCTTTTAATGCTTTATTTATTTGTTAAATAAATATAACAATAAGCATACTTTAGCCAAAAACTATTTTGAGACCGAAAGGGCGAGTTGGGTGCCTAGCACCTTCCCAACTCGTAACTTAGCCTCCGAACCCGTTTTCTATCTCTGGTTATCTTTTCTTTTTCTGGTTTTGCTTTATTTTTGCCTTAAAATAAAGATGGCAACTCTAAAACCTTTGGATCCAGTGGGGCCTCGCAACATTCATTCTTTGCACTTTTCCGTTTTCCCCTAAAAAAGGGAGAATGAGAATGGAAGGGTGATGTATTCCCATATCCTGGTATCCCTTAAACAAGGGATAAGTTGATGCGGGAAACCCAAAGCTCCCATAGTAATCCGAAACGAGCCATAAAGCTATTTTTAATAAAATCCATAGTGGGGGCGCCGCAATATCATTTTTTACACTTTTCCGTTTTCCCCTAAAAAAGGGAAAATGGAAATGAAAGGGTAATGCATTCCCATATCCTGCTATCCCCTAAAAAAGGGATAACTTGATGTGGGAAACCACAAGTTCCCATATTGGATCAAAAATCCACTAAAGGCAACCGAGGCGCATTCCAACGCGCTATCATAGACAACACTCCTCTCGCACTTTTGATTTCGTCTTCCCCTAAACAAGGGAGGGTGGAGCGAGGCGTGGTCCAAAGTCCGCATCCGCCGTCTGGCACCCCACAAGGCGCCGCAGATTCAGGAACCCCAATGGCGACTCTGCTGGGGAGTTGTTTTATTTTAAATAAAATGGAGGTTAGACTCATAAAATAAAACTTTTTTGTTTTTCTTTGTTTCTGGCTAAAGTATGTTTGTTATATTAATTTATGCATTGGATATTGCGTTCCTATACATCCGTGTCTATATTTGTGGATACGATCCTCCATCTTGCAGCAATTTCGTTCCGATAACTGTTACAGGTGTATTTAAAAATAGTATTCTTTAAAAAAAATCAAAAAATAAAAAAAAATCGAAAATAAATAATAATAAAAAAATAAACACAATAAAAAAAATATTATCTATGTTACAAATAAAATTCCGGGCAGCACAATAAAAGGGACGGGACATTATCTTTATTATTGCATTATTTCCGGCTCTGTATTATTATTTCTTTATGTTCATTTTACCTTTATTTATGTACATTTGTACATATCTGCATTCATTCTGTCATTTTATTTTGGGGACATAGGACCAAATTTGTAATTAATAGGGATAGATAGTTTCCCCACTTTTCTTTCTATTTCTTAAATATGGTGTGCTTGCTTGCTTGCGCTTAAATTAAAAACCCGAGAAAATCCATACATAACAGCAAGACAGACCTTATCTGTTTTATTTTTCCTGTTTATATATCTGTAAATAAATAAAGACTTTACTGCTTTCTAGATACCGCACACACGTGCACGCATGTAGGAATATTCCGAACTGTTACCCTACACCATGGCCAGCCTACCCCCTGCATAAGCCAACGCTAGAATGCATATAGCTTCTCAGGATACTTCATAGACCGACCGGTTTTTGCATATTTGAATTGTAAGTCAGGTCCTGTAAAAAAAAAAGATATATGGAAACTAAAAAAAAGAAGGTCCAAAAAAAAAAATATATATATATATATAAATGCGCAAGTTAGAAAAAATATATATGATAAGGTGCGCACAAAAAAAAAAAAAAAAAAAACGAACAGGGGCTGATTTATCCTTCTCAGATGTTCGACCTAGACCATTTCGAATGGTGGATCCTAGAAAGAGTATATGCCCTTCGCCTGGGATCAGTCTGATCTTGGGGAGTCGAAAGACAGGTGGAATACGTTGGTCCTATACTTTGGATAAAGAATCCACTGTTCTAGGAAAAGTCCTGAGATTGTCAAAATAAAGCAGGTGCTTATCCGGTCAATTGTAGGGAACAAAAATAAATAATAATAAAATATACTAATAAAGGCACGCTGTACTCCAAGCCCAAAAAGCCTCCAGCCAGCCTTCTGATACCTCCCAAACCCATTTTCCTCAGAAACTTGGCGAATTTGGAAAAGCGAGAGATAGTCTTGGCCGGTTGATGGGGAAAGTAGTGCAGAAATTAGACAGAGGGTATCGGTTCGGATCGGACAAAGGCGAGAATCGGTTCGGAGAGTACAGATCCAGGCGGCATGGGGCGAAAAATAAAGCAGACTATGGCGAGGAGCTAGCGACAAGCTGAGCAGTGGGAACGAGAAAAATTCACAGGTATGCACCTCCTCCTGGGCTTGAGGCGTGGCTAAGAAAGGAACTGGATGCTCATGCAGAAAGAATAACAAATCAGGTGGTAAATAATCTTCTGGCAAGTTTTTCAGAAACTCTCACCATTTTTTTCCCAAAAAGCCAGGATCCCAAAATATGTTCCTAATACTTCCTATTCTCCAAAAATAAATTCCCCTGATACCACATAAAATATCCTTTTCCAAGCCTCCAGAAAGCTACCTAGTGCCAGTCACCAGCCAAATGATGACCTCCTTGCCCAAGGTAATATGATTTCAAGTGCCCATAATTCTAACCTATATTCTCCAGAAATCAGCTCTGATCCCCTTCACCTGAATGCCTGCCATCACGACCAAAAGAATTATCCCCCTTTTGATCCCTCAGATACCTATTTTCAAATGACCCCAGGGAACTTAAAAAGAATCATTTGCATACCAGAAAAAGAATCCCTATTGAGCCAAGGTCCAGTCAATCCAATCTTATTGCAATTATATCCAAAAGAGAAAACCCCGCTCAGTTGTCTGACCAAAATCCGATCTGTCCATGTACCAAAGCCAAGAAGCCGAAAAGAAACAATTTCAAGGCATTATGATGACCTGCCCGCCCCAAGATCTGAGGTACTCCAAACGGCTGTGGGCCCATGGAATCTTGAAGCCTATGGATAATTACAGGACCACACAAACCATTACCCATTACGGAACCATGCCCAATATTGGTATCATCGATCGCGATGGTCAATTATCTTAGGCCGGTGTTATATGCTCAGAGATGCAATTCAAGACCTCATCGACAACAAGGAAATCACAGTGGCAAGCACGAAAATCTTTGAAACAAATCAAGCCAAGGAAGTCTAAAGGGGCAAGTTAGCCTAATCAGCCATAAATAAAGGTGCTGTAAAGTATACCGATCAATAAAGGAGTTTCTAATAAGTGACGGCCTAGGAGACAATTTTCTGTGTATGATAGAAGGATGCACTTATAAAAAGCTCCCTGCCGAGTTTGAGCTTATTGCGACAAGCCTCCCAGGCGGTATACCAGGCCGACCCGTCTGGCCGGCCGCGCGGACACGGTGGACCGCTTTGGATATACTATCCTATTCATTCCCACAGCTTTCTGGATTGGTCATCTATCGATCCGCTACAAGGAGTTGAGGATCTCAAACCCGAGTCCTCGACAATGTAATAAACCATATCTGATATGCTTTTAATGATAATTTAAATGTCTTTGCTTATTCCTTAGTTGCACCTACATTAAAAAGGCGCATTAAATAATAATAATTATGATAATGAGTCATTTAATGAAATGGACCCAAAGATAAAATTATCTACTACTTGCAAAGTCGGTTGAGTACAGGAAAAAGAGCCATTCATCGACAACAAGCGAAGACACATCTACTATCAATCACGAAATTTGGACAATGAAATCAAAAAAGAAATCGAGAATCGGACTACCTCAAGGTTCGAGGAAAAGGCACTCATTGATCTCCTCAAGAGTTCGTAGACATATTTGCTTGGTCCTACGAAGA